>JAQPPZ010003837.1:0-112226 GCA_028583015.1 Wollemia nobilis | reverse complement strand
AGGAGGAAGGGGGATTGTAGTGTTTATTTAGAATAGAGAACATTGAGTAACTTGGCCAATAGGTAAATTTATGGTTTTAATGCTTTGTATGCTTTCCCCTACTTACTATGTTTGGTGGTGCCTTGGTTTATGTTCTTTGTGTTGTATCTAGTTGCTAAATGGGTGGCTTTCCTTAAGGAAGGGATTGTTGTAGTGACATCGAAGATTTGTATTGTATCCTATTGCAATCCTTTAAGCCATGCATTCATTTTTCCCTTGTGTTTTCTTTAGTTTAGCATTGATTGCTTCCCCCAACCAATGTTTTGCCCAAATATTTTATTGTAGATGGCTAAGTGTTGTAGTTGCTCAAACCATAGTAGGTTCAAACTTAATGCCATCCTAGTTTTATTAAGCTTTATAAGGAAGTTCGATTGCCTTTGTGTTCACTATGTTGCATAGACCATCTTCTTCTTCCCGAGTAACCCAATCTATTGCCTTGGTATCATGCCTAGACGTCCTTAGCTAAGTGTTCGAGTAGCGCTTCCCTTGGTGCTTGGTTAGAATCTAGTTTGGAACTCATTGCAATTTATGCTTGGTCATCTCTATGCCTTGATGTTGGTTGATTTAATGGATGTATCTTTGCTTTGGAAATTAGGCAGGTTTCTTAAGGTTAATTTTCTTCTTAAATGGGAATTAAAGGTTTGATAGCATAGCTAGAGTATTATTATCAAACCATTTAGTTGAGATTAGAATTACATTCTTGCTTTGGCAATAGATATGGATTATTAATAAATTCACTAGTGAAAGAACAAAGTTGTGTTTCTTTTCCATTTTATAAGAATTTTTTAGTGGAAGAACAATGTTAAGTTCTATTTGTTGTTTTTTAAAAGAGTTCATTAAATAAAGAACAATGTTAAGTTCTATTTTCTATTATTTTTAAAGAATTAATTAAATAAAGAACAATGCTAGGTATCTATTGTACTTTTAAAGAATTCATTAGTGAAAAAACATGGTTATGTTTTAAAGATCTCATTAGTGAAGGAACATTGTTTTGATTTAAAGAGTGTATTAGTGAAAGATCATTGTCTGTAAAAAAGTTTGTTAGTAGAGGAATATTGATATATTTTCTATTTCTTCTTAAAAGATTAAGATGGATCTCTTTTGGTATTAATTGATTAAATATTGTTATGTTTCCATTTTAAATAAAGGACTTAATGTTTCAATATTTTTATTCCAATGAAAGTTGAAGCTTTGTGCTAGTAATCTTGTGTTAAGTTAGTACTCTTGTTTTCATAAGAGCTTAGGCTATGGATGAATATTTTGGGATGAATCTTTGCTTGATAATACTAGAATAATTATAATGGTTTCCTGAGACTTGAGTAGGTAAGGGAACTATTATAAAGATAAGTATATGATTCTCTCCTTGAGTGTTGTATTGAAATTATGCTTATTTGCTTGATGGAAGAACTTTGGCTTGGAATAATTATAATGGTTTCCTAAGACCTGAGTAGATAAGGGAACCATTATAGAGAGAAGTATGGGATTCTCTCTTTGTTGTTTATCAAAATTTTATGTATGGTTTCTTGCATACTAGAGCATGTTTGAATGCATTGCATATGGAGTTGTATTGATTTCTAAGTAACTCTCAAGCTCATGAGTAATCATGTTCATGAGGAAGATCATGGTAGGAGGTGGCATAGAGATTTCTTGGATGGATGGCTTTAATGTAGACTAGAATTGTTTAAGAATTATTTAGATGAAGCTTTCAAATAAATCAAGTTTTGTAGGAAAATGAGAGCTTTCAAATAAGAATTATTTAGATGAAGCTTTCAAACAAATTCATGGATTGGTTTATTTACCTATTACCCTTATTGTTGAAAAGTTAAATGTTATCTCCTTCTGGCATATAGATCTTTAATGGATAGCATTGTAATTATATTTCACACTCCAAAAATAATGTTTCTTTACATAACTTTATGATAGCACATGGATCAATAAATCATGGCTTTTGAAAATGGATGAAATGCTATATATAACTTGTTGAGTGATATTTTTTCCTGATTATGAAAACACGCTCATAGTTAGGATCCTTTCAAAGTTATCCTCTCTTGCAAAGAAATAGTTTCTCCAAGGTTTTGTTTGCTTAATTTCTCAAAATGTGCTTGTATGCTTGTAAAATGTGAAAATGGGAATTAAAAGGGACTGTTGGTTTTGATTTAAATTGTAAAAATTTTTTTTTGGGATTAATTGCCAAAATGTATGATTATTAAACAAATATTACAAATAATAAAACTTGTTGAATGCAAATATTTGAATTTTAACCTTAAAAAATAATTTTAATTAATTTTATCCAAATAGTTAATGTTTGAACTTTAATTATTATTATTTGGAAAATTTAATTAATTAAAACCCTAATGTCTATTTCAAATGTGAAATGTCGAGAACTTATTAAAATGAAATAAACATTTACCTTAGTATGAAAAATTAAAACCTTGCATAAACTTTAGGGTTTTGATTTTTCTTGTGCGATGAAATTAAATAAAATAAAAAGGCTTAGGGTTAGGAAACTAAAATAAAAATGAAATCAAAATAAAACACAGGTTACAAAAATTTCAGAACTCCAACCTGCAAACAAAAATAATCTAAAATATAACCTGATTTAATCCAACCAGAATTAACATAGTTTAAATTAAACTAGGTGCAATCTTCAAAGGAATTGATTAATACATTTAATCATTTAAAATGAAAATACCATATGCATGCATTTTTTTCACCACAATGAACTGAATATATTATGAATGAAATATTCTATTGATGCTTTTCTTCAAAATACCTCTATCAATTACAAAGATGAAATACCTTTGGTAATGACAAACTTCTATCTTCTCTTTTGCTCGCTCCAAATTATTCTGACCCTCTTTTTTGGATATTAATGGCTCTTTTATAATGTGAATTCTTCCATTTTCAATTCGTTGGTTCAGTTATTTTGTTCCATGATAGTTTATGAAATGGGTTTCAAATTATTCTTTAACACGTGTGTAATGACATATTTCATAATAAAATGAATTAACCTCTCCCCTTATTTTAAAACACATTATCAATAATGCAAATTTTAAATTCTAAAAGGATCGCGATGTTTCCTCCATGGTAGAAAATATTTTCTCCGTTTTCCAATTATTTAACCTTTTATGTCTCTATTAGAGACTTTATTAAACAACACCCTTTAATCACTATAATAATTTCATCTTTATAACATATTCACACCTATCAAATAATATGATAAACTCCACCAAACTAACACCCCTTTATCCTGGTAAATAATAAATATATTCATCTGAATAGAAGTTAGATGATCTAAAATATTTTAAAACTCTACGAAGTGAGATGCAACATCAACTTCGAAGATGGCTTGAAGGCTAAAAATTTTGGATGGCCATGCAATTTATTTAGATGACTATACTTTCCAAACATTACTTAGGTTTAGTGATGTGTGCACTTGGTTCGGTTCACATATTGGCCAGCTAAAATACATGACTCCAACTACATACATTGCATTCCTTTCATTATAATATGGATCACACAAACATCGTGAGGCAGAGATTCGTTGAGTTAACTCTGACATGGACTGAATTAATTATTTCCTTCTACAATCATGCTTCCACCAAATATTTCAAAAACAGAGGCTTCACATGTAGGTCAACGATATAAATTATTTTGACAAAATCATAACTTTTCATTTCCTTTTTACTTCCTGCTAAATCCTTGGCAGCGATGCATTACATTTTTCTTTCCTGTAATTACTTCTCTCCAGCAATTAAATTCTCTTCAACAAAGCCTCCAACAAATACACATGATAGAAATAAATATAGTTGTGCCGGTACAGTCCATGAAACCCAACGTCCTTCTACCACTTTGAACACGACAATGCACTCCAAATAATTGTTATTGAAAAACTAACTTAGTAAATCACAACCATTAGCTTTGAACACAGGTGTGATGACCAGTAATGCACTCTAGATGCCAAAATTTGAACCGAATATCATCCCATTCCACATGGCCGCAAACAAGCTAATCTTGCTGGAAACTCAGGAACAAAAATGTGATCATCCATGTTCACTTCCATCTTATTTCCATAGCCGATAATATCTTTACCTCCTCTTGTGTTACCATGTCCTTCGTGTCGTGGTGATGTATGTTTAAGCCTTACCATACAAAGCCCTGGGTAAGGTAGGGTGATTTTTCATAAAATCAATGTGAACCCATTCTATTCCACATATGCCTCTATATGGATCTCGTGAAAAATATGATCATTTGGATCCATGCCTCCAAATTCGTCACTTCAAAGGAGGACGACATATCACAATATATTTAGATATCAAATTTGGATTATAAAATTATCCAAAAGACCATCGAGCTTCTTGAAAACACCCTCAGCATCCTCATTTTCAACAATAACCATAGTATTTTGCTATCAATTTTTTTTCGTATAGTTGTACGTAAAATTCACGAAGAATTCCAACTAAAGCTCCAAAGTTTTTTGTCTTGATTATACCTTGTTTTTTGAAAGTAGATTTTCTATAGACTATGCTTCCTAATTTTGTAAAGTGACTCGTTCATTAATATCTCAAATGACACTGCCAACTAGAATGTGATGACCATGTTGACACTGAACATTGACGTTGAACGCTGACATGGAGAGAATAAAATGTATTCACCACACCAACAATGCAAAAGATGAGGGTAATGGTCTCAATAGATGATGTGATCTAAATGCCCCCATATCTAAGCCATCAACCCAATGCATATATGCTCCTCAATATTTCCATCGTCATAAAAAAAGGATGAAATCCACTTCCACCTGTGTCACTGCCGATGTCATGGAGGACGATTGACTTCCTACAAAAAAATTAAAACATAATTAATAAATATGCACATGTATTATAATATGGAAGTAAATTAATCAATAAACTTTTGTATTTGATCACTATGAAAAAATAAACATTTTCACTATTTGACCGATTCAAAACCTAAAGAATTATCTATAACGTTCATATGGTCGGCTCGATTGTTTATTTCTACATTAATATATGATTCCATGATTTGGAAATCCATGACATAATTCTAAAGAAAAATACTTAAAATGAATGAGGACTTATTGATTTTATAAGGTATAAGAAACCTTGTACACTCTATGCCATCGACTCCTATGGGCATAAAATTCAACATTGAAAGGTGACATTTATATGCAATGATAAAATGTTAATAGAAAGAGTGTTAAACAAAAATCTAGAACAATACATTTCATATTAAATGTGGTCTGGGTACACACCACCATTTTAGGAGAAATTCTTGCCAAAACTTAGCTTTGCATACTTACCAACAAATCAATGAAATACAAACAAAAAATCACATAAACATCAAAATTATGAAGTGGGTCCCCAAATTGGGGCATGTTCTGTAATGGCCACAACATAACTTATGTTATTTCAAGTTATGTTATATCATCCTTTTATTTCTATTATTATTATTATTATTATTATTATTTTGTTATAGATTAAAGGATGTGGTTTCCAATTGATGCTTTCATTATAGAGCGATTAGTTTCATAATATAAAAGTTATATTAGATTTTGTAAAGTTCTTGGGGAATGGATCTATAACTACTTTAGAACTTGAGTGAATGGAATAACCCAATCCTAGAAGAAGTTTCAAAGATGTAATAAATAGGTATATATGAGTCCTAGAAGGAGTTTCAAGGATGCAATAACTAGGAACTCATGAATTTGGAAGGAGTTGTGTTGATGTAATAGCCAAATTCTTGTGAATTGATGCACCTTAAATGTTGAGGATCGAGTATACCCCAACTAGGAATTGTAGGATAATTCACAAGATAAAATTGGTGATCTCTCCAACGTGTACATTCAAATGATCATGTTCATTTTTAGTTGAGTGGTAATGACCTTAATTAACCCATGGAGGTATGGTAACTAAGCACGAAGGCTTTACACTTGATTAACCTACCTAAATAGACTTAGAATAAGGTTAGGGAATAGACATTCCCCTTTAAGTGTTATGGGTATTAAAAGATAATCCCTACACTGTGGTCATATTATCTTGTGTTGAGGAGGGTATGGGAAAGTTGGGAGGACCACTTTTGCATCCTTATAAATGATGAGGCTTAGTAAGGTGAACCCCAAAAAATATGGGATGTTGGCCACTCCTGTCCATTGAGTGTTGTTTGCAACAACATTGAACTCAAATGTGGTGAAGCCTTGAGAATGCTAAAAAGAAAAATATTGGGACTCTTGAGAACCTTGCTTGTGTTTCTTTAAAAAAAATCTCTCTCTCTCGGGTTGGTTTTTGTTGGTTGTTACAAGGTGCATGCAAAATGGATGGACGATATTTAAAATAATTGCAATTTGAAGTTTTTGGGAGTGCAAAGAATATAAAAATACTCACAAAGGAGTTAGTAATGCAATAAAATAACTTACCTAACCCCTAATTAGATAAAAATTGACAATCACAATACAAAATGATGCAAAAAGCTATGAAAAATAAGTGGTGTCATAAATTTATGAAATATACAACAATAAGAGAGATTAACACATGAAATAATGGCTGAGAAAGGGTTGTTGGTGGGATAAAAATATAATTATAGTCATGTATCCAACACCATAGTAGATTTATAATTAAAATGAATACTTATATGATTAAAATTTTCATCAAAATCAAGTTATATGTGCTTGAAAAAGAGAAATGATAAAGTTTAATTCCTACAAATGATGACAAACTAAAAATAAATGCACACGAACATGAAAAAAATTATTAATGTGTTTATAATGAAGAAAAATAGGACTACAAATAAAAATAAGAGTAGCTATTATGAAGAAAATGGATGAAACAAAATCCTACAATGAAGAAGATTAGTGGTCAAAATGTGGGTATCAAGCCAACATAAGCTTAAATAAGCTTGCAAAGAGATGTTAGAGAGTTGAAATAAGGATATAGATGCTCAAATGAGACATGTAATAATGATATTAGAACCCAAAGACAAAGATATAGCCTTCACACAGAGATTAGAAGAATAAAAGTAGAAAAATATTTAAGTGAGTATTCAAGTTAGCAAGGTCAATATTAAGAGAGTAAATTGTAGTGAATGGAAGAAAAAGGATGGAGAGAAGAGAGGTGCTAGGAATGCTATCATCCAGAAATAGTCTTGCTTTACCTCCAATAAGACCTCCTTTCCCCCAAGTCCTCCTTGACTTGCTTGAATTACCTCCAAAGGGATTCTTTCTAAAATGCTTAAAGAAGAATGCTAGAGAAAGAGAGAGTTAGAAAATTGTTGGCATAATGTAATTATCTTAAGAATTCTTGTTGAATGCTTTCCCCAATGGTATTTTAAATAGTATTTAGAGGAGATATCGGGAGGGAGAATTGGTTAGGGAAATTTCAAAATTTTCAGACCTAGTCCATTGTTGGAGCATGCAAGGTCAGAGGAGGTAGTGGGATGAAGGAATTTGCATGACCTTAGCTTGTGCCAAGAGATTATGATAGTTTTGCAAATTTTCTAGTTAGAGTGCAAAATTGCTAGTGGTGAATTTAATCCCTAATTGATGTTTTTGATCAACAATTGGTTTAAATTATTAGGATTTGACTTTTGGGATCTTTGCAACTTTGTGAATTGGTGATCAAATTTACCAATTAGTGATCAAATTTACCATTGGTGAATTGCACCCCAAGTGGTGAATTTTTTAGAGGTAGAATATGATGCCCAAATTGCTTGGTTTGGGTTGATTGAGTGTTTATTGATGTTGGATGACTTGTTTGATATCTTTTTATTTATTGGTGTGTCAAAATTAGGTGTCTACATTTTGCCCTAGTTTTGATGTGATGTTTATGAAATTGCATCAAAAGTAAGTAGTAGGACTTCAATTTTGATACTATGATGTTTTGTTGTGTTGTAATTTTGTTTTTAAGAAATTATTATGATTGCATTTTTTTGGTTGCTTTTTATGTCATTACTGCATGTATGCCTTGTATTTAATGAT
Organism: Wollemia nobilis; assembly: GCA_028583015.1. Lineage (NCBI taxonomy): Eukaryota > Viridiplantae > Streptophyta > Pinopsida > Araucariales > Araucariaceae > Wollemia > Wollemia nobilis. The sequence goes on along the minus strand of JAQPPZ010003837.1, from coordinate 104,200 downwards.
ATATGTCTTGTCAATGTCTAAAAAGGTTTCCCTATATGAGAAATAGTTTTCCTCATGGGTGTCCCCTCAAGAATTTTCATTGAATTGAATAAGCTGGGGAGAATTCTCAAATAAATTGGATAAGGTGTGCGAAGATGCAGGTTTTAAGGGAGGGATGGGTGGTGTAAAAAGAGGTAAGTGGGTGAAAATGACTTTCATTTTTACCTTGCCACTTTGAGAAAATTGGAGAGAGAAGCAAAGACGAGCTTTGAAAGGATGGAAGATAACAAGATATTACCCCATAGTATAAACATATTTTGAGGGTCAGCACAAGTACCAGAGTAATACTGACAGGTAGTTCTTGACTTGAATCAAAAATTTATTTTTTGATCAATTTTTTTGGAATTTTTGATGAGTGGAAACTTTTTCCTTTATATTTTCTAGTGGATATTTTGACATCATTCATGATATTAGCTTACTGTGTTTTATGTTAGAGTTAAATTCTATTACATCATTTGGATCATGTAAATGTACCTTCTTAGGTACATACTTAGGACATTAGATTAATTTAGGGAAATTTATCTAATTACTTCATGCAATGTCATAAATGCACAAGTGTTAATGTGCAAGTTGTAAATGTGTAAGGTGTCCCTTACATAGCTAGGTAGAGTGTTGTCCAAGAAATCTATCTTCCATTATAAGAGGCCCTCATTGTAAGAGTTTGATAAGCAAATTAATAGGTAGTAGTAGGAGTAGTGGGTGACTCTATTAGTGATGGAGCATATTATGGTTCTGTAACATCTTGAATGGAGTAACCATTTCCTCCATAGCAATATTGTATTCATTTCTATAATTTCTATTTATAGCATATTTTAGAAATATTGTGATTTTATTTTCTTTCATATTTATGTATCTTGTGATTTCCATCTCCCATTGTGATCTACCTCAAAAGCTAACAGTGGTATTAGAGCCATGGTAGATCTAGTCATAGTAGGTCAATAGGAATACCACCATTATTATTGAGTCTAAGTTTTTTATCAACCTAATGCATCATTGGACCAATCATTGTCAAAAATTCTCAAAAGAGTCTAGGTGGTAGAATTAGGGAGAGTCACAAGTGAGGACTAAAAGAAATCTCAGTTTCAAAAAATATTGAGATTGCATTTGACTAGAGTCTCTCCATGGAGTTATAGGAAAATTCATGAATACCAGGACTCAATATTCAATCCACTAGATTGATAGATCATCTAGTGAAGATCATATATAATATCTAGAACTTGTTAACTATTACTTGAAGGTTCTTCTTACTACATGGAACTAACTCTCAGATGATTGAGACACCTCCTACAATAGAAGCTAGGATATTTCAACTTTATTACCCGAAGGTCGGAGTGCCTTCATAGTGTAGAGATTAGTTGTAAAAGAAAAATACTACAGAAGAGACTTTAGGAGAAAAATTCATAGTGAAGACTAGAGATTGAAGATCTCTATTGGTAAAGTCAACTTTATAGAAGAAAAGTCCACAGAAGCCTTGATATGAAAAATGCCATAGAAGCCTTGATCTGAAAAAGGTCATAGAAGCCTTAATCCATAAAATGCCACAAAAGTCTTAATCCAAAAAAAGGCCACAAAATCCTTGATCTAAAAATAAAAGGCCACAGAAGTCTTGATCCTAAAAAAGACTCCAAAAGAGAGTACCTAATTCAGAAGCAAATTCATATTTTAGTACTAATAATTTGTTGTAGGAAAAAGGAGATCTAGAGAAGTTGGGAAACTTACTACAAGAGATTTAGGAAGAGTATTTTCTTTAGAATCATCCAAAACCTGAAGAAAACTTGAAGGTGAAGAGATCAAGTGAAGATCTCATTGAAGAAACTTCCATTCTTGGAAGGACGAGAAGGACTAGGAGGGCCCTTTTTAGATCCAAAAGCAATAGAATCAAGAGATCCAGGAAGGAGATATAAATTCTAGAAGTTGAAGAAGAAGACCTCAAGGAAGACCAAAGCAATTGTAGAATCAAAGACCTAGGAGAGGTCTCAAGGAAAAAGTCTTGGAGAAACCTTGTTGCTAAAGCAATATCATCAAATAGTTCCTATAATAACTCATTGGATAAATCAAGGAGAAACTTTCTCACAAGGGAAAGACTTGACAACAAGCCCAATCAAGAGAAGAAGAATTGATAAGGAGTTCCAAAGAAGATACAAAAGACCTTTAGACATTTAGAGTCTTGAGAAGAAGAAGATACTGCTTGAAGCTAGAATTTGATAAGAAGACTTGAAGACAAAAGGATTTTGTCAAATCTGAGAGACTTGAGGAATGCATAAAGATTCCTCTAAATCCATAGTAGAAAGTATAATACCAAATCACCAAATCCCAGGATCGTGAAATAAATTTTGAGATCTCTTTTTGGTGAAAGAGTAGCTACTTGGAAAAGATTACAAAATTTATAGAAAGCAACAAGCCTAATCTAAATTCTCTTCAAAATTTATCAAAAAGGTAAGCAATTATTGGTGAAAGTAAATTCATTATTCATATTACTCAACAAATTTGTTATAGCACCATATATTAGATCAAAAATTGCAAAGAGAAATATTGCATTATAAGTCTTCAAAGAAGTGCAAAAAGTAAAATTCTTTTTAAGTTTTATTTGCACATTAATTTGGAGTTGATTAGATTACAAAATTACAACTATCTATCAACTACCTATCTTATATTTTGAAAAAGAATATTGGATCCTACAATTGTGTTTGCAGTGAAATTTGTAGATTATATTTGAAAAGTTGCAGTGGAATTGTTAAAAGCGTATTTAAGAAATTAGTGGAGCAATAAGGTGAATTTATTGTTACCATTTATAGTGCATCTATTAAAGCACTATTATAGTTAAAATTTTAACTAGTTTCTCTATATTTATTAATGTTTATTAAGAAGCACAAAAAAAATCTACAGCACTTTAGTGGTCAAAAGAAGCCATTGTTACAAGTAGAAAGGTGGAGTATAAAAACCACCATTGAAATCCTTGAAGGAAGCCTCAAATCGATACCTTGGAAGTCTCAAGATCCAAGGAGAATATAAGGATTATTTTTTCAAGCACAAAATGCATGAATCCTCATTTCAATATCTTGGATTGACTATCATCCAAAAGAATAAATAAGGATTATAAAAATTCTTCATTTTAGGTGCAAGAATTATATATTATAAAAGGCACCTCCTTTGTTCCTTGGAAGAACAAAGGTATTACCAGTTACAGGAGGAAGAAGGACATTCTTATCTAACATATTTGTAGCCAAGAGAAGGAGCTATCCAAAGCTGACACAAGCAGTAGATTTACAACCAAAAGGAAGAGCTACTGGAGAGCTCGCACGTCCTTGTCCAAATAGATTTGTAGCCATGTGAAGGAGCCCATAAAAATAGTAGAGTTTTAGCCAAAGAAAGATCTACCGAAGAGCTCACATGTCCAAGAGTTGAGGTGTTTAAAAACATAATTTTTCTTTTGTCAAATTCAACTCGAAAAGGTAGCATTTCACCTACAATAGTGGAGCCATTGAAAGAAGGTATTAACACTCATGCTTACGTAGAAAGAAGATTAGTATTCAGTGATAGATAATCTATGAAAAATATAAAGCATTGGCTATTATAACCAGTGGTAAAGGAAGGAAGAAATCAACATTAGAAATCTACAAACAAGTGCAGAGAGAGGAGCTATACCTAAGGTATCCATTGAAGCAAGTGTTCACCAAGAGAAGAGATTGAAGGTGTGCCATAAGATCATGAAGTTATCCAAATGTAGCCATCCGTTGTCCTCTCCAAGCCAAATTGCAAAAGAAATTTTATGTACCAAGAAACATAGCAAGCTCACGTAGTGTGTAAATATAAAGGAGAAATTAGGATTGCTTGGAGCGTTAGAAAGAAGGCTTGCATGCACAAGCCACTTGGCATGAACTCTCTATGTCTCCCAATGTTCAAGCACTCAAATAAAAGGAGTTACACTCAATTTGAGAGAGTTAAGATTCATTGGAGGTTACCACCAACCTCATCATTGTTGAAGGAACATCTATCACTACCAAATAAATTCTCTTGTTGAAGAAACACTCATTGCCAAAGGAACGTTCATCATTTCCAAAGGAACATTGAGAAACTAAATTGTAATGCTTCATGTGATACTTTTTATGAAGCCCATCCTTCTTAAGATGTTGATCTAGTAGAGGGAAAAATGTAGCAACAGAACACGTCCAAGTCAAACATGGAGCAGTCAAACTAATTTAATGCATCAAGGTGAAACTGTTGGATGTGTCTCATCCTTTACAGAGGAAGTACTGTACGATAGGCCCCTGCTTCGGCGGTCCCACTTTCCAGTGAGCAGGACTATTGAAGAAAATGCCTTCCATACAATACTTCCTCTACAAAGGATGAGACACATCCAATATTCTCCCGCTTGTTGAATACTTTGTAGAAATACTATAATCAATGTTAGTTCCAACACTCAGTCTTTCCAGACCCATTTCAACTATATAAAACATAAATTTTTTTGTTCTAACTGCCTTGGTTAAAGCATCTACAACATTTACCTTGGTATCCACTTTTTCCAGAAATACTTTATTATGTTCAATCATATCCCTACTGAAGTGGTACTTTGTATCAATGTGCTTTGTTCTTGAATGGTAAGTTGGGTTCTTTGCCAAAAATATAGCACTTTGACTGTCATAATTTATCTTCACAGCTCCTTTAAAGAACCCAATCTCAGCACATAGTCTTTATATCCATAATGCTTCCTTACTTGCATCAATGGCTGCCATGTATTTAGCTTCAGTGGTTGATAGAGCAACAACAATTTACCTTTTGATCATCCAACTAATAGCCCCTCCAAATAAGTTGAATACATAAGCACTAGTAGATCTTCTATAGTCAAGATCTCTAACCCAATCTACATCAACAGAACCTTCTATATCTGAGGATTTGTTTTTTTTACCTACACCTTCATAACAAATTGAAAAATTAGATGTACACAAATATTTGAAAACTCTTTTTACAGTAGTCCAATGCTCTTTACCAGGTTTAGACATGTATCTGCCAAAAACTCCTATTGCATGGGCAATATCTGATATAGTACATACCATGGCATACATTAAACTCCCTATAACATTTGCATAAGGAACATGGGACTATGATCAAGTGGATTCATTTCCCCTATTTTTTTTGCCTAACATGTATGTAAAGTCCTTGTATATATGCAAGGTATTGAAGCAAGGGACTTTGATCCCACTTGGGCGTATGCTGGAGAAGTTCTTTATATAATGGATTTTTGAGAAGTTTTTGGAAAGATGTTCATGTGGGAGACAATGGTTTATGGAACCAATTGAGATGGAAGAAGTTCTTTATTCATTAACCAGTATAAGATTATGAATTAATAGAGAATATCTACTCATCCTAATAGGTACTCTAAGGTGATGGAAGTATGATTATTGATTATCTATTGTTGTAGCAAACCAAGTAACTATGAAGACATTATCGATCCAATTTCTAGTGAGGTTTACAAATGATTATAGGCTTATGAGGTATTGTATAGCGAGAGTTTTGTATTCTAAATGGTCTGTTTGAACAACAGTTTATGAAATTTTTATTGGTGTTTGATAGGATGCTAATGCAGTAAACCATATGGCTAAGAAGACCCCATAGATCCAGTGTTTGGTAAGGCTTACAAGATATTGAATCTATAAGATTCTCTAGTCTACATGGTTTATTTGAAAAGTAGCCAGTGAGATATTGATTTATGTATGATTGTATGATGATGTAAAAAAACATGAGGAAAGTAAATACACCATTGATCCAATGCCTGGTAAGGTACATACATAATTGTAGACCTACAAGATATTAGATCAATGGAGCTTTGCAATCCATATGATCCTTTGCAAAAGTAGGTTGTGAGAGTTTAATTTTTATTTGATTGTAAACTTAAATGGTATATTGAATGGGAAATAGGACCCTATTTATCTGGTCCCTTGTGATATTTGCAAAGAATTATAAATATATGAGAAATTGGATAAATTAGGCTTCTTAACCCATGAAATATATCAAGTAAGTACACTTTTAATAAAATTTATGATTTAGGTATGATTTAGAAACTTAGATAGTAAACCAATTAGGGAAGAGAATACCATTCAACTAATATCTTGTAAAACTCATGGGTGGTTTATCAAATAAGCCATGCTTGATGAAGGTGACAAAAAAATATAATGATAGATTTGATAGGATATTCTAAAGTGTTGAAATTATCCTATGTTGTATGGCATACCTAAAAAATATTGTAGGATTGCAATACATCATAGGAGAAGAAGCAACACTCCAAAAGGGCCTATTAAATAATCATGAGTGTTGAAACAAAAGGCCTTTTGTTGATATAAAAATATTGATAATGTTGGTATAGTAGATGTTGAAAGTTTTGATGTGAAATATATGAGATAGAAGAAAGAGATAAGGATAGGTTGTCAGGGCCATGAATTATCATGTTATACATCACTTAACCTAAGATATGGAGAAGAGGGGAAGAAATATGATAGATAGGAAATAGGAAGTAGGAGAATGGGTGTATTTGATTGTTGTTATTGTATGTCCCAAGGTTGGAATAAAGGAAATGGGAAATTTCAAGTCATCAGGGCCATGGATGATCACATCATACATCACTTAACCTATGAGAGGGAGAAGAAGAGACAAATTGTGATAAATAAGAAACGGGAAGAAGAAGAAACTAGGAGAAGAAAACGAAGAAGTTTTGGGATTAAGAAGATCGCTCAATATGAGGTTTTCTTATGTGGATGAAATGCAAATTACTTTTGTAAAAGGGAAGGATAAATATTTTCATCATTACAAAATCCTCCTAACACTATGGTATAATCAAGCAAACCAAGCAATCATGCAAGGGGCATAGTGTGTTGTTATGATGTGACATTTATGAAGATAATCATGCATTCAACCATATGAGCAAGCAAGCAATGTAATATTTTATGCATAGTATATTTGGAGATGCATGATATTAAATAGGTTCTTTATGTTCTTTGTCATCTAATGTGGCTAGGAAATAGGCCCCTAAACCAAATTTTACAGTGATGATGAAAGGTCCCAACAAAATAGGTTCAAATATCACTTTTAGGTCATTGTTGGCATTGGTATTCTTTTGGTTTTCTTTGAGGACTAAGTCTCCAATCTCAAAGAATATTGGACACACTTTCTTATGGTAGGTGTGGCAAAGTCTGTTATGATATTATCATAAATATTCTAAAGCATTGATACGCTTTTCTTCTAAAAACTCCAATTTTTGTAGGAAACCTACATGATATTCATCTCATATTTAATAAACTTGCAATAATACTCTTAGAGAGGGTATCTCTAGTTCGAAAGGGAAAGTTATCATGACCCTCCCTTGGTAAACTTATTCATATGATGGACTTATTAATTGATATACTAATTTAATTATGGATATATGATTATTAGTTGTTGTAAACATTTATTTTATGTAAGAATATGATGTTGATAATAGATTTGCATGTTTGCAGGAACATATATTCTCATGGGTGGAAGAAGGATCAAACACCAAGAATGAGATGAAAAAAGGAAAATGATGTTTGCTCTTAAAGGTGATAGCTTCGAGGAAGATAAACTTTCCTCTCATGTAGATGCATATCATGTTTTGCATGTGGGAAATAAAACCATCGATAGGGAGGTTGTTTTAAAAGAAAGAAAACAACAAAGTCGATGGAGTGGAAGTGGATAACCAAAAAGGTTATCATGAAAAAGATGTTCCATGTTTTTGTTTGGTATATAATTGCCTGATTTTGTGTGTTTAATTGATAAATATCTTCCTTTCTTTATTTCCCTTTTTGCAATGAATATCATACTCTTTATGTTGGAGATATTTCGTATGCCTTTATTTTTGCAAGTAGAATTTAATGGAAAGGTTATTTTGTTGGTAGGATCCTTGGTTATGAGGACTTAATACCTTTTCTTTGGTTTGTACCTTGGCTAGTTATTTATATTAGCTAATAATTTTGATTATTTTTGAAACAATAGAGTTTTCATTTAATTTACTTGGAATGTTAATAGTCTGCTATTATGAATAATTTTTAGATAGGAATACTATGTTACCTTGCTTTGCAGATGATAAGTGAGGAGTATTATGGTTGTTTAGGGATGCACTCCTAGATGATCGAGAGAGATTGGTAATGGGGATAGGAGTTTGTGCAGTTATGGTTCTTTTGGTGAGGGGAGTTATTAAAAAAAAAAGGGAAGAAGAAAAGAATTCAAAATGCATAGGAGAAGAGGAATTGCAGATGTTGGAGAAAAATGAGGATCGAGACAAGCGAACCAAAATTTGGACGTGCTACAAAATTTTTGCTAAAGGTTTACAACAATTTCAGGTAGACTTTGGAAGCTCAATTTCTTCTTAAGGGGTTTTGAAGAATATTTTTAATATGAGCATGTCTTGTTTCATGTTATTGTTTGTATGAATCGTATGGGCAAAAAACCATTCTTCTTTGAAAATTTTTCCTTCCTTACCTTATTAAAACTCACCATATGTTGGGATTTAGTCTAGTTTGAGCTTGATTTTATTCGATGTGTTGATAAACTATTTTGAAGAGGCAAAAGTACACTCTAGTCTCTTGAATACACATGAATATAAACATGTATTGAAACCTATAGAATTCTTCCAAATTGTAGCTTAATGAAGAGTAGTTTGTCAAGTTGCTTATTTCATGGTTGCTCTTGATAAACATTGTTGTAACCCTATGTTTTGCTTGGGTGGTGCACCCAAGTTAATGATGCAAATATGTAGAAATATTTTTCATAATGTGAATATTGCAGTGATTTAATATTATTTTGGTGCATGATGTTATTTGAATAAATAACATCGTTCAAATTACATTGATAATGCTTAAATTTTTAATGATAAATGTTCTATGCAATCAATTACTCCCAAAATGCATTGCTATATTTTAAAGATAGCCATAGATGAAAGATAGTTTGGTATTTCATTTTATTGTATAGTAATAGATTACCCGATTCACTGTTACTCTATTGATGTCATAGGATCTTGGAAAATGACTTTACGCAGGCGCTCAATCGAGCAATGGTGAACTATGTGATTTTTACAATCTTCAGTGAGACTGTAATTTTGTTGAGAGTTGTGTGTTATGTTCTTTGAACCTATTTTTTTGTGATGATGTTTGTTGTGAGAGCTTTTTCTTGGATGAATAGAGCTTTGAGTTGTGTGCTACTATATTACATCTTATTTTTTTGAAGTAGATCAAGACTGTCTTTATCAATGTACTTAGAGTGGATCCTTAATGTTTTAAAAGGTTGTATTTTGAATTGAAGTTGTTGTATGTTCATTGGTTTATGATATGATATTGTGACTTGTTGGTTTTATTAATTGTAAACATATGATATAATTGGCTTCGGGTTATTTTATTTTAAAATAAGGAAATGGAGTAGTCCACTTTGTGGGTGGATTACTTTATGTTTTATTTACAAAAAATTATATTTGGTCTTACCTTATAAGAAGAAAAAAATTAAAGGGATGTGGAATCCATTATGAACTAAGGGATTATGGGGTCTCTTAGTGCTTTGATAAAAAATGGATATGTTATTTTGTTTGTGGTTTTATTGTATATGGCATGGAGCCATTTACTTTCAAAAGAAATTATGGGGTTTCTTTTGGGGAATATACTTCTTGCAAATGCTAAGAGTGGATTAAGCTTTGGTAAGAAGGTGTGTAAGTAAATAAGGATCTTGAATAATTATTGTTTTGGGTTTCTTTGGAATGTTGTGTGCAATGATTTTTTTAACTTGCATTTATAAATGCACTCTCATGCTAATGGATCTATCCCGATCCTTTAATGCATCTCCTTCTCAGTGGGTTTAAAGAAAACTAGATATTGGTGGAAACCTGGTGCATAAGAGTGTAGGATCAAATAAAGTGTATCTTTTGTAATCTCTTAAGTCCAAGTTTGGAATGGACTTTGTAAGCATTGTAATTTTATTTGATTACAGGGTAATTTGATGTAATTCTATAATAAACATTATTGATTGAATTTCCTCTAGAAGGGGATCCCTTTGGCATGAATATCTAGATCTGATTTCTTTGTTAAAATATAAAATTGAAGGTCTTATAGAATAAATTTGCAAGATGTTTATTATGTCATAAATGTTAGATGCTAGGAAGTTTAATATTTATTTACTTTCGGTAATTTTACTTAAAGGAATAGATCACTTACATTTATTATTTGTTATGCTAAGTGGAGAGTTATCTTAATTTATTGCAAGAAGGAATCATGGTTTTCTTATGGTTAAAAAAGGTTAACTCTTTATGAGTTTAAGGGGGGGTTAGATTTGGGGAAGATCCTAGCCTACCATTCTAATGGAACCTTGCTTGATGAAACCACCTGAGATGACTACAAAAGATGTAATTCTTTGGTACATGAAATGAGACCTTCGATAAAGGATTTTTGAAGGGGGGTTTCTAGGTGGTGTAACCTAAAACCCTAAACCATATTTGGAGGTTTTGAGCTCATTGACATGTTGGATTTGGTGATGGTGACCAAAGCAAATAGAATTATTGGTACCATGTGAATCTATCTACATGGAGTAGAGGTCACCTTAGTTATGTCATCAAAAATATGAATGTAACTAAGAACCAAAAGACTAGTGGCTCACCACAGAGGTGCAACCCATTAGACATAAGGGTACTACGCTAAAAGAACCATTATAGAATGACTTATGATGGGTTTTGAAAATGAGCATCCCTAGGTCTTGAAGGATTGAGACAAGGTTAATCCAACACTATGGTTAAGTTGTCCAGCATTCATAGAGAGTGTATGGAAATGGGGAGACCATACTTAGGTGTCTAGTATACCGTGGAGGTGTACTAGATAAACCCTAGGTCATCTACAAGAGTTTGGCCACTCCTATCCACTCGAGCAACATTTGCAATGTTGTAAAGCTTGAAATGTGGTTAAGCCCTATGTAAATGTTTAAATCCTATCATGGTGACATCTTAGAGAACCTAATCCTTCCTTATTTAAAAAAATTCTTACTCGGGTTGGGTAAGTTTTGGGGTTGTTACACTTGGTATCAAAGCACTAGGTTCATAGGACTAGAAACATCAGTGGAGTGAGCTTGTCATCTTACCGATGCCAATGAACTAATTAGTAGATGATACTATGTTGGAGATAGTACTACAAGGGATGTACTTAGCTATTAGTTAGAAGTACAATTCGAAGGATTGAATTACAACCTAACTAAAGTATTTTGTGTGACCAGGAAGATGGCACCAAGACTGAGAAGAGGAAGAAGAGGATCTTCCATACCACCAAGGGAACCTAGATGGAATAACACCGAGGAAATACCCTTGGGTGAGAGTTCGAGGAACTCGAACAAGGAGGTGGAAAACCTCACAGCTATAGTTTCATTGTTGCAAGAATAGTTGGAGCAACAAAAAACATAGATGAACCAACAAAGATAGCTATTGGAGACAATAGTGAATCAGAACTCATAGAACAAATACTCTAAAGTTGGACAAGAATAAGACCCTACTTCAGAGGAACAAGCGACCAAAGCTCTAATTGAGGCAGAGTTGGCCCAAGATATGAAGAAGGTAAAGACCACCATTTTTACTAGAAAAGGAGGAGAATCAATCGAAGCTTGGTTGGGTGAGTTGGAAACTTACTTCTCAATTAAAAACCTTTCATCGATGACCCAGACAGTGTGGGCTACACTACATTTACAAGAAATTAGGTTAGAGTGGTGGAATACATTCAAAACTAGCCAAAATATTAAGGCCATAAATTTGAAATGGGAAGGCTTTGTCTTAGCTTTTTGAAAAATATTCATCACTGAAAAATACTATTCATAGATATTTGAGGAATTTACCATGCTCCACCAGGGGACAAATACTATGGAGGTGTACCACCAAAAGTTTGTAAAGTTGCTTAAATATGTGCCAGCTTATGAGACAAATGAGAAAATGAAGGTGCACAAATTTATCTTAGGATTGGAACCTAAGATTAGATCTGAGGTCAATATGCTCCAACCAGAAATACTGTAGAAGGTGCATGATCTGGTGAAGCAAGAATAAACTAATTTGCAGCCTAGCAAACCCCACTTCAACTATGTTGACATGGTCGAAACAGATCGACAAGCACTACGAAAGAGGTAGAGTGTTGGTTACATGAAGTGGGAACAGGAACATAATAAGAGAAGTAAGACCAACCCAAAGTTTGAAAGAAAGAACAATGGAAAATAGGGGAGTTTCAAGAAGAAATTCCAAAAGAAATACAATGACAATAATACTTCTCAACCTCAAAAACAACAAAGTTTGATACTGATAGACAAGGTAGAGGAGCAAAAATAGGAAAGACACCCTGGTCCCAAGGGTGGATGTTTTGACTGTGGAGGTCCTCACTATGCAAACATGTGCCCACACAGAGTAGGATCAAGCAAGAAACTAGAGGAACCTAACCATAGAATCTATGCAACCATAGGCAACTAAAACCTTGATGGGTAAGCTACACCTTTACTTCTGAATGGTAAGTTATTTGATAGAAGTGTCAAGATTTTGATAGATAGTGGAGCAACAGATAGCTTCATCTCTTCTAGTATAGTCAGGGATATGCTAGAAAGACCAATATTTTTGGCACAAGGGTGGAAAGTCGAGTATGGTTCTGGATAAACCTACTCAGTGGATCAATGTTTTCCTACAGTTGAGATCACCCTACCCAATGGCTCTACCTTATGGTACTTATATGTAGCTCCGCTACATGCCTTCAACATCATCTTGGGAATGGATTGGTTAAAATATCATAAGGCCCTGATTAACTTCCAAGATAGATGGATTGACTACATTGACAAGGACAATAGAAGATTGAGAATCATCAGTGAACAAGGGTCATTTCGACCCCAGCTTGTTGTCAGCAATGCAACTAAAAAATACCATGAAGAAAAGGGGAATGATTTTCATTGTAAAACTAAATGAGGTTGAGAAGGATAAAAAGGAAGAGGTGTTTGGAAAACACCCAATCTTGCAAGAATTTAGGGATGTGTTTCCTAAAGATCTTCCTGGACTTCCTCCAAAGTGAGAGTTTGATTTCACCATCGAATTAATGCCAGGAACAAAACCTATTCATAGAACTCCATATAGGATGAATCCTATCAAAATGCAGGAGTTGAAAGTACAACTTCAAGGGTTGCTAGAGAAGGGGTTGATCAAACCCAGTGTATCACCTTGGGGTGCACCCATCCTTTTTGTCAAAAAGAAATATGGATCACTCAGATTGTGCATTGACTACCGAATGTTAAACAAAGTGACCATAAAAAATAGGTATCCTTTGCCTAGGATCAAATATTTGTTTGACCAATTGAAGGGTGCAACAATATTTTCTAAGGTTGACCTAAAATCAAGCTATCACCAGTTGAGAATTCATGAGGAGGACATCCACAAAACTGCTTTCAAGACCTGGTATGGGCATTATGAGTTCATAGTGTTGCCTTTTGGATTGACCAATGCACCAACAACTTTCATGAATCTAATGAACTGTATTTTTAGGAAGTAGTTGGATAGATTTATATTGATATTTTTGGATGATATTATGATATATTCTAAGACTAAGGAAGACCATGATAGACACTTGAGGATAGTGCTTGAGTTGTTAAGGAAGAACCAGCTCTATGGCAATTTGTTGAAATATGACTTTTATGTCCTAAAGGTACAATATCTAGGGCATATCATCTCTGTAGAAGGGATTGCAGTAGACCCCAAGAATATTGAGGCCATCTTGAGTTGGCCACAACCTACTAATGTGTCTAAAGTTCATAGCTTCATGGGCATTACAGGTTATTATAGATGATTTGTGAAGGATTACTCTAAGATCACCTATCCAATAACCAATATTCAAAGGAAAGGAAAGGAATTTAAATGGATAGATAAGTGTGAAGCTACTTTCAAGTTACTTAAGAAGAAACTGACTACCACACCTATACTAAAGATTTTGGATCCTTAGGGGAACTTTTTAGTTTGTACTGATGCATCACTGGAAGGGTTAGGAGGAGTGCTTTTCCAAGATGAATCAGTAGTGGCATACGAATCAAGGAAACTCAAGAAGCATGAGGTGAATTATGCCACACATGATTTGGAGCTAGCAGTAGTCATGCACACACTCAAGATGTGGTGACACTATCTGCTAGGAAAACCTTTTGAGCTTCGAACCGATCATCAGAGTTTGAAGTATATCTTTACTCAACCTATGTTGAATGCTAGATAGAGAAGGTGGATTGAGTTCTTAGTTGAGTATGACTTTGGTATAGAATATATCAAAGGCAAAGAGAATAAGGTCATTGATGCCTTGAGTAGAAGAAGGCATATAGCTACACTAACCCATAGTCACATAGACTTGATGGACCAAGTCAGGAAGGTGCAGGTATAGGATATGTTTTGCAATGACATACGAGCAAATATGGTAAGAAATCTAAAAGAAAATAAGGATTTTAGCATAAAATATGGGATTTTGTGTTTCAAATATAGAGTTGTCATACCTAAGAATGGTGATTTAAGGGGATTGATCATGCAGGAGGTGCATAAATCTCCTTACTCTGCTCATCCTAGAGGGGCTAAGATGAGGGAGAATATGAAAAAGACCTTCTTCTGGACAGGTATGAAGAAGGATATCACCGAATTCGTTGCTAGATGCATGGAGTGCTAGAAAGTGAAAGTTGAGCATAGGCATCCGATAGGATATTTATACCCACATGATATACCTATACAAAAATGGTAGGTCATATCAATGGATTTTATTGTGGGATTACCTAAGAATAGGTACCAACATGATGCAATTCTTGTGGTGGTGGATAAGCTAACCAAGGTTGCACACTTTATACCAGGGAGCACGAAATATGATGCTCTAGTAGTGGCTAATAGATTTTCCAAAGAGATATTCAGGTTACATGGGTTTCTTGAAGTGATTATCTTAGATAGAGATTCTAGATTTACATTTACATTCTGGCAAGCTCTTCACCATGTGGTTGGCATAAAGTTGAACATAAGTTCTGCATACCATCCAAAAATAGATGGTCAAATAGAGAGGGTAAACTAGGTCTTGGAAGACATGCTTCGTATGTACTGCATGGACCAAAAGTCTCGATGGGAAGACTTTTTGCATCTGGTGGAATTTACGTACAATAATGGATATCATGCTTCCTTGGGTATGGCCCCATTTGAAGCCTTGTATGGTAGGAAATGCAGGATACCTCTCTCTTGGGATAATCTAAAGGATCGAGTAGTCATCAATTCAAATGCGGTTCGAGAGATGGAGGAACAACTTAGGGGGATCAAGTAGAGGCTTAAGAAAGTCATCGATCATTAGAAGAGTTATGTTGATCTTAAGAGATCACCTCGAGAGTTCTCTGTGGGAGATAGAGTGTTCTTAAGAGTGAAGCCCATGAAAAGCACCATAAAATCTACTAAGTTGGATCCTAGATATGTTGGGCCCTTTGAAATCACTGAGAAGATAAGTCTTGTAGCCTATCATCTCACCTTGCCACCCAACTTATCAAAGATCCATGACACTTTCCATGTATCCTTGCTTAGGAAATATATTATTGATCCTAACCATGTATGGAATATTTCTAACTTGTAGGTAGTCGACCCCTCGGTGATTGAGGTGAAACCTATGAAGATTCTGGAGTTTCATTCCAAAATGATGAGGAACTAGACTCTAGAATAGTGCAAGGTCTAGTGGGACCGCTATTCTGAGAGAAATGCCACTTGGGAGAAAGTGGTTGATATGCAAAGACATTTTCCTTTTTTATTTGAGAATGAAATGTAATTTTGGTTTTAATTATAAGATATTGATGAAACATAGAGGATTGTGTTTAGCCTAAGGGGGTAGTATGTCATGACCCTCCCTTGGAAAACTTATTCATATGATGGACTTATGAATTGATATACTATTTTAATGATGGATTGTATGGCTATATGATGATTAGTTATTGTAAACATTTATTTTATGTAAGAATATGATGTTGCTAATAGATTTGCATGTTTGTAAGAATAAATATTCTCGTGGGTGGAAGAAGGATCAACCACCAAGAATGAGATGACAAAAGGAAAATGATGTTTGCTCTTAAAGGTGATAGCTCTAAGGAAGATAGACTTTCCTCTCATGTAGATGCATATCATGTTTTGCATGTGGGAAATAAAACCATCGATAGGGAGGTTGTTTTAAAAGAAAGAAAACAATGAAGTTGATGGAGTGGAAGTGGATAACCAAAAAGGTTATCATGAAAAAGATCTTTCATGCTTTTGTTTGGCATATGATTGCTTGATTATTGTGTGTTTAATCAATAAATGTCTTCCTTGCTTTATTTAAATGGGTGCTCTGAGAAATGGTGTTTCTTAGAATAGTTTCCCTTTTTGCAATGAAGATCATACTCTTTATGTTGGAGACCTTTCGTATGCCTTTGTTTTTGCAAGTAGAATTGAATGGAAAGGTTGTTTTGTTGGTAGGCTCCTTGGTTAGGAGGACTTAATGTCTTTTCTTTGGTTCATGCCTTGGCTAGTTATTTATATTAGCTAATGATTTTGATTATTTTTTAAACAATAGAGTTGTCATTTAATTTACTTGGAATGTCAATAGTTTGTTGTTATGAATAATTGTTGGAGAGGAATACTATGTTACCTTGCTTTGTGGATGGGAGGTAAGGAGTATTATGGTTGTTTAGGGATGCACTCCTCGATGACTGAGAGATATGGGTAATGGGGATAGGAGGTTGTGCGATTACGGTTCTTTTGGTGAGGGGAGTTCTTGGAAAAAAAGGGGAAGAAAGAAGGAAAAAATTTATGAAGGCAAAGGAGAAGAGGAATTGGGGACGTCGGAGAAAAAGGAGGATCGAGACAAGTGAACCAAAAGCTAGACGTGCTACCAAAGTTTTTGCTAAAGGTTTGCAACAATTTTAGGTAGGCTTCAAAAGCTCGGTTTCTTGTTAAGGGGTTTTGAAGAATAGTTTTGATTTGAGCTTGTCTTGTTGCATGTTATCACCTGTATGAATCGTATGGGCCGAAAACCATTCTTCTTTGAGAAACGTTCCTTCCTTACCTTATTAAAACTCACTATATGTTGGGCTTTCAGTCTGGTTTGAGCTTGAATTTATTCAATGTGTTGATAAACTATTTTGAGGAGGCAAAAGTATACTCTAGTATATTGAATACACATGATTATAAACATGTATTGAAACCTATAGAATACTTCCCAATGGTAGCTCAGTGAAGAGTATATTATCATGTTGCTTGTTTCATGTTTGCTCTTGATAATCATTGTTGTAGCCCTATGTTTTGCTTGGGTGGTGCACCCAAGTTAATGATGCAAATATACCATAATATTTTCCATAATGTGAAGGTTGTAGTGATTTAATATTATTCTGGTGCATGATGTTGTTTGAATAAAGAAAACTATTTGAATTACATTGATAATGCTTAAAGTTTTAATGATAAATGTTCTATGCAGTCAATTACTCCCAAAATGCATTGCTATGTTTTAAAGAATAGTCGTAGATGAAATATAGTTTGGTCTTTCATTTTATTGTATAGTAATAGATTACCCGATTCATTGTTACTCTGTTGATGTCACCGGAGCTTGGAAAATGAGTTTACATGGGCACTCAATCGGGCAATGGTGAATTGTGTTATTGTTACAGTCTTTAGTGAGATTGTAATTTTGTTGAGAGTTGTGCATTATGTTCTTTGAACCTGGTTTTTCATGATGATGTTTGTTGTGAGAGCTAGTGCTTGGGTGAATAGAGCTTTGAGTTGTGCGCTATTGTATTACATCTTTTTTTTGAAGTAGCTCGAGACTATCTTTATCAACATACTTAGGGTGGCTCCTTAATGTTTTAAAAGGTTGTATTTTGAATTGAAGCTATTGTACGTTCATTGGTTTATGATATGATATTGTGACTTGTTGGTTTTATTAATTGTAAACATATGATAGAATTGGCTTCAGGTTATTTTATTTTAAAATAAGGAAATGGAGTAGTCCACTTTGTGGGTGGATTACTTTATGTTTTATTTACAAAAATTTATAGTTGGTTTTACCTTATAAGAAGAAAAATAATAATGAAAAAATGAAAGGGATGTGGAATCCATTATGAACTAAGGGATTATGGGGTCTCTTAGTGCTTTGATAAAAAATGGATATGTTATTTTAATTGTGGTTTTATTGTATATGGCGTGGAGCCATTTACTTTCAAAAGAAATTATGGGGTTTCTTTTGGGGAATATACTTCTTGCAAATGCTAAGAGTGGATTAAGCTTTGGTAAGAAGGTGTGTAAAGAAAGAAGGAACTTGAATGATTATTATTTTGGGTTTCTTTGGAATGCTGTGTGCAATGAATTTTTTTTAACTTGCATTTATAAATGCACTCTCATGCTA
Organism: Wollemia nobilis; assembly: GCA_028583015.1. Lineage (NCBI taxonomy): Eukaryota > Viridiplantae > Streptophyta > Pinopsida > Araucariales > Araucariaceae > Wollemia > Wollemia nobilis. Next base: position 85,754 of record JAQPPZ010003837.1, on the reverse strand, counting down.
ATGGAGCTGTCCTAATCCTTTAATGCATCTCCTTCTTGGTGGGTTTAAAGAAAACTAGAGATCGGTGGGAGTCCTGGTGCATAAGAGTGTAGGATCAAATAAAGTGTATCTTTTGTAATCTCTTAAGTCCAAGTTTGGAATGGACTTTGTAAGCATTGTACTTTTATTTGATTACAGGGTAATTTGATGTAATTCTATAATAAACATTATTGATTGAATTTCCTCTAGAAGGGGATCCCTTTGGCATGAATATCTAGATGTGATTTCTTTGTTAAAATATAATATTGATGGATTTATAGAAGAAATTTGCAAGATTTTTATTATGTCATAAATGTTAGATTCTAGGAAGTTTAATAGTTATTTACTTCTAGTAATTTTACTTAAAAGAATAGATCACTTACATTTATTATTTGTTATGCTAAGTGGAGAGTTATCTTAATTTATTGCAAGAAGGAATCATGGTTTTCTTATGGTTAAATAAGGTTAAGTCTTTATGAGTTTAAAATGGGGGTTATATTTGGGGAAGATCCTAGCCTACCATTCTAATGGAATCTTGCTTGATGAAACCACCTGAGATGACTACGAAAGACGTAACTCTTGGGTACATGGAATGAGACCTTCGGTAAAGGATTTTTGAAAGGGGGGGTTTCTAGGTGGTGTAACCTAAAACCCTAAACCATCTATGGAGGTTTGGAGCTCATTGACATGTTGGATTTGGTGATGGTGACCAAAGTAGATAGACTTATTGGTACCATGTGAATCTATCTATGTGGAGTAGAGGTCACCTTAGTTATGTCATCAAAAAGATGGATGTAACTAAGCACCAAAATACTAGTGGATCATCGTGGAGGTGCAACCCATTAGACATAAGGGTACTACACTAAAATAACCATTGTAGAATAACTTATGATGGGTTTTGAAAATGAGCATCCCTAGGTCTCGAATGTTTGAGATAGGGTTAATCCAATGCTATGGTTAAGTTGTCCAACATTCACAGAGAGTGTATGGAAATGGGGAGACCATACTTAGGTGTCCAGTATACCACAAAGGTGTACTAGGTAAGCCCTAGGTCATCTATGAGATTTTGGCTACTCTTGTCCACTCAAGCAACATTTGTAGTGTTGTAAAGCTCAAAATGTGGTTAAGCCTTATGTAAATGTTTAAATCCTGTCATGGTGACATCTTAGAGAGCCTAATCCTTCCTTCTTTAAAAAAATGTTCTTACTCAGGTTGGGTAAGTTTTGGGGTTGTTACAAAAATAACTTTTAAGCCATAGACTAGAGGATATGGTGTTGCCCCTATGGGAGTGTGTATACTAGTAAGATATACCCAAAAGGCGGGATAAAGTTGTAAGTGCCAATCTCGATCGTTTTTGTTTACTAATTTTTTGAGAATCTTGATCAAGATCTTGTTAGAAGATTCTACTTGTCCATTTCCTTGTGGGTAATATGATGTTGACCATTTTTGTTGGATTTTGTACTTAGTACATAATTTGGAAACTTCCTTATTTTTTAAAATCGTGTCATTGTCTATGATTAGGGTAGAAGGAATTCCAGAGAAATTGATGATTTGGTTAAGTATAAACTTGATACTTGGATTACTGGTGTAGTGGATAAAGGCATTACCTCGACCTACTTAGTGAAGTATTGTATGGTTGTGATGATGAATTTATGGCCATAAAATGATTGAGGGTTGATTTTGCCTACAATGTCCAATCCCTAAGAATAAAATGGCCATGGTGATGTGATTGGTTGTAGTTCTTGAGGAGTGTGGACAATATTATCATATCATTGGCATTTATCACATCTCCTAGCATGGTCATGTGTGTATTTTTTTAGATGGCCAATAGTAACCCATTCTAAGGAGTTTCCTTGCTATGACTAGTCCATTGAAATATCCCCTACATGATCCATAATGGGCATATTTAATGATTGTTTGGGCTTATTTTATATTTATGCATCTAAGGAGTATACCTTCAAAAGAATACTAATATAGAATATATCCAATAATAACATATTTATTGGATTTTGGTCTAAATTGTCTTTATTTTTTAGAATTGAATCCCTTGGGGAATGTTCCTTCTTTGAGGAACTTGAAGATAGCTTGATACCAAGGTTATTGAGGTGGAATTGATTCAATGGTGCAAATGCTTAGGATTTGTAAGCATGATTTTAATGTTGATATCTCATTTATTGATCTTATGACAATAGAAGCCTCCTTGTATTCTAATTCTAAAGGAATAAGGGATGCTACGGTAGCCATAATGTCAACATGATGGTTGCTCGATAGTGGGATAGCTTCTATTGTAATTTGGTTGAAATGGTTCTTTAGTTTATCTATGATGTCTTTGTAAGGCTTTAGTTTATCATCTTAAGTATGATAAAAATTATTCACTTTGTTGATTAATAATTGCAAATCATTGTATATTGTTAGGTATTTTATTTCAAGCTTCAATGCAACTCTAAGACCTAAGGTTAATGCTTCATATTCTGCTATATTATTTGTGCATGAAAAGAAGAGTTTAAAATATAATGATATGAGTTTTCATTGTAGGGTGACTAGGATAGTTCCTACCCCTGCGTCTTTAACACATCTAGCTCCATCAAAGTACAAGATCTAAGTTTTGGGGTCTTGGGCTTCTATTAATAGAATTGTTTCATCGGGGAAGGATATGTGTATGGGATGTTTTGATTCTAGAGGGGCTACAACAAGTTGGTTGGCTATAAATTGTCCTTTTAGTGATTTTTGATTGATGAATTCCAAATAAATATCACTAAGGGCTATGACCCATTTAGAGGTTCTTCCTTATAGGTAAGGTTTTGAGATAAGGTAGCGTATAGGGTCTACCTTTTCTATGATGAAGGTTTTGTAGCTAAGCATGTAATATCTCAGTTTTAGAGATGAGAAAATAATGACTAGACATAGCTTTTCTAATGGCGTGTAACAAGTTTTGTAATTTACCAAAGTTTTATTTATGTACCCTTTCTCGATGTTGTTTGTCATATTGAGAAAATAATGCTCCAAGGGAATGCTCGTTAGCGACTATGTATAGCAATAATGGTTGACTTGGATTTGGAGTTATTAGGGTTGTCGGTATTAAGATATAATTCTAAGGCTTTAAAAGCATTTTGGCATTCATCATCCCACTCAAAATTTATCCCCTTCTTAAGCAATCTAGAGAAGGGCTAGCATTTGTCTACCAATTATGAGATAAACCTTCGGGTGGCTTATAGTTTGCCTTGAAGGTTGTGTAATTCAGTCAAGTTTGTGGGTGGTGGCATGTTGATTACTGTCATGATTTTGGAAGGATCAACCTAAATTCCATTATTATAGATGATAAACCCTAATAGTTTTCCTAATGTTACCCCAAAAATACACTTTTGGGGTTTTATCCTAACTTTGTATTCTTATAATATTTTGAAAATACATCTAAGGTCTTTAACATGATCTTCTATTTTCTTGGAGTGACCCAAGAGGTCATATACATAGTCTTCTATGGTTTTATACATAAGATCATGAAAAATGTAAGTCATAGTTCTCTGATATGTTGCTCCTGTGTTCTTAAGCCCAAATGACATAACTTGGTAGCAAAATGTTCCCAAGGATTTGTGAAAGTTGTTTTAGATTGGTCTTCAAGGGCAATCTTTATTTGGTTATATCCTAAGAATCCATCCATTAGAAATAACATTTTGGATCCTATAGTGAAATCTACTATCATGTCTATGTTTGGTAAAGGAGAGTCATCTTTTGGGCAAGCGTTGTTTATGTCTCTAAAGTCTATACAAATTTGAATGGATCCCTCCTTCTTAGTGACAAGAACAATGTTAGAGATCCGGTCTAAATAGTCAATGGCTCTTAGAAAGCCAACGTATAAAATTTGTTGTAGTTAATATTTTACTAAATATCACAACTCGTTCCCATAGGACCTTTTCAAAAGGATATTAATTGATCAAGGGGATCAATTAGTACCTAACTAAAGGGGTCGTAGGCCCTAAAGAATTCTACAAAATTCTAACTAAGGGATTTTATGAGGATTTAGGAAAGGATTAATTATCTTTTGAAGAAGATAATTTAATTTAATTTAATTAGAAGCTAATTAGAGATTTTGTGAAAGATGAATTGGAGGATTTATCTTTTGCAAAAATTAATACAATATAATAAATTAGGTGTAAATAACCTAATTTTAATACAATTAGATTTATCCAATTTTGATGGGACTAAAAAGGGACTCTAGAATTATTAAATAATATAAGGTTTATCCTATTATTTGAGAAACTATGCATACCTTCTACATGGCTTCTATACATTGGTGGAAATTAGGGGAGATTCCTTCCCTTATCACTTATAATCTAGTTTTTGTACCCATTCTATGCTCTAATAGTACTAGTTTTGTATTTATCTCTAAAAATAAAGACACAAAACAAAACAAAATTCACCTACCTTATCTCTACTTGGTCCCTCTGAATTTCCTCCACATGGGCTGAAATGTTTTATTTGACTGAAGGCATCTTTTAATATTAAAATAATAAAGCCACTATGGGGCTTGTGAAGGAATAAGAATCTTTTATAAGAGGGTTGAGTTGGGGAAGGAGGCAATTTGTGGATAGAAGGAGCTTGGGAGTTAAATAGGAGAAAACTAGGAGGATACGTAAAGAAAGAAGATTCAATGCCCTTGCAGTAGTCCAGGTGGGATCTTTCCTCCTCCCATAATTTTACATTTGCTTTAATGGATAGTTTATGAATTGTTTGGTTTTAAATGCCATATTTGAAATTAGTTTCTATTAGCTTTAATATATTAATTCGAAGCCTTTCACTTTTAATGTTCCATGTAAGTTTCATTTGAAATCTTACCAGGACGGGCCAACCAATACATAGTTTTGTGATATCTAGTCGAACCCTTGCTTCTTAATAGAAAAGATTTGGCGTATTCGAATGCAAACCAATACATATTTTTATGTAAGTTTTATAAATTCCGATCGGTCTAAAGTAATTGGGCCTTATCTGACTGTAATTTAGTCTATACCTACTGAGGATAAAAACAACTTTATATCGGTCTAGGAGGCCATAGGGCAGTGCAAGCCCCGAAGCATCAAATAGTCAAACCACCACCTCCAATGCATCAAACAAGTCAAACCACAAAAGTACCACCACAACAAACCACTCTAACCACCATATGGTGGTTATTTAATATTAGGCATGAAAGCAGTTATATTCTGCTCTATTCCCTTCATGCCAAAAAAGTGGGATATATCCTTATGTACAAAATATGGTCTGTTAGAAATCTATTTGCTACCAACAATCCCTACGTTTCAAACAAATTTCATATAATATTGTAAAGATATAGAATTATACTATCAACTATGTAGAACCTGTGGACTATGGCTGCTATCAACTAGACTAAAACTGTGAACTATGGTTACCGACTGTGTGAATCTGTGAACTTTGAATACTAACTAAAAATTCTTTATAAACCTTGGATATCATCGTGTGGTGAAATATTTCACAACTAGAATGAGAATTTGGCTCTTTGCTTAAGTGTTAAGGGTCCGTGCGATGTCATGAAATTGGTGAATAAATTGATGCTATTGTACGAGGACACTACCGATTTTAATCTATAACCTATACGTCCTCCATTTCAAGATTTCATTCTGACTAATCGACTGTGTTCGTTGATTCAAATTGAGTCCTTGCATCTTTGTTCGCCTATGTATACTATGTTAAACCCCTACAAATCTGAATATCTATTTGTAATAAAAAATCATCTCTTGTTCGAAGCCTTTGATATCCTCTTCTTGGGATTTGGGTGGAAATCGATTTTATTAATGCCTGTTAAGGAGATCGCATGGTTTTGTTCTAGGTTTTATATTCCTCCGTAAGCCGGACCACTGTGAGCGCGACGTCGATGCCTACGCTCGGATAGGCTTAAAAAGAGAAAAATTTTACCTTCCTTTGTCCCACACACAACGTGTGGTAGGGGAAAAGCGTCTTAAAACGGAGAACACTCCCTTTTATATTCGATTACCACTCGGTGGTCGGATACGCCATCGAGTAGGGGTCATATGCATAATAATTGAAGGCACTCCACACTACGTGTTAGAAATAATACTCGATCTTTGGACTAGAACCTTGGATGATATAGAAATAATACTCTATCTTTGGACTAGAAAAATAATACTCTTATCTTTGGACTAGAACCTTGGATGCTATTAAATAATACTCGATCCTTTCTAGGATGATACAGAAATAACTAGAACCTTGGATGCTGTTAAATAATACGATGATACAGAAATAACTAGAACCTTGGTGGATGCTCTAAAAATAATACTCTATCTTTGGACAAGAACCTTGGATGCTGTTAAATAATACTCGATCCTTTCTAGGATGATACAGAAATAACTAGAACCTTGGATGCTGTTAAATAGTACGATGATACAGAAATAACTAGAACCTTGGTGGATGCTCTAAAAATAATACTCTATCTTTGGACTAGAACCTTGGATGTTGTTAAATAATACTCGATCCTTTCTAGGATGATACAGAAATAACTAGAACCTTGGATGCTGTTAAATAATACTCGATCCTTTCTAGGATGATACAGAAATAACTAGAACCTTGGTGGATGCTCTAGAAATAATACTCAATCTTTGGACTAGAACCTTGGATGCTCTAGAAATAATACTCAATCTTTGGACTAGAACCTTGAAATAATACTCAATCTTTGGACTAGAACCTTGATGATATAGAAATAACTAGAACCTTGGATGCTCTAGAAATAATACTCAATCTTTGGACTAGAACCTTGGATGATATAGAAATAACTAGAACCTTGGATGCTCTAGAAATAATACTCAATCTTTGGACTAGAACCTTGGATGATATAGAAATAACTAGAACCTTGGATGCTCTAGAAATAATACTCAATCTTTGGATTAGAACCTTGGATGCTCTAGAAATAATACTCAATCTTTGGACTAGAACCTTGAAATAATACTCAATCTTTGGACTAGAACCTTGGATGCTCTAGAAATAATACTCAATCTTTGGACTAGAACCTTGGATGATATAGAAATAACTAGAACCTTGGATGCTCTAGAAATAATACTCAATCTTTGGACTAGAACCTTGGATGATATAGAAATAATACTCAATCTTTGGACTAGAACCTTGATGATATAGAAATAACTAGAACCTTGGATGCTCTAGAAATAATACTCGATCTTTGGACTAGAACCTTGGATGATATAGAAATAATACTCAATCTTTGGACTAGAACCTTGGATGATATAGAAATAACTAGAACCTTGGATGCTCTAGAAATAATACTCGATCTTTGGACTAGAACCTTGGATGCTCAAAAAGATCAAATTGTCATTAGAACCTTGGATGCTCTAGAAATAATACTCGATCTTTGGACTAGAACCTTGGATGCTCTAGAAATAATACTCGATCTTTGGACTAGAACCTTGGATGCTCAAAAAGATCAAATTGTCATTGTTTGGACTAGAACCTTGGATGCTGTAGAAATAATACTCGATCTTTGGACTAGAACCTTGGATGCTCAAAAAGACCAAATTGTCATTGTTTGGACTAGAACCTTGGATGCTGTAGAAATAACCAAATTGTCATCGTTTGGACTAGAACCTTGGATGCTGTAGAAATAATACTTGATCTTTGGACTAGAACCTTGGATGCTGTAGAAATAATACTCGATCCTTGGACTAGAACCTTGGATGCTCAAAAAGACCAAATTGTCATCGTGGATGGTCAAAAGGACCATATTTGGCCTGAGTCCCTTCCTCCTATGATTGGTGATTAAATTGTCATCGTGGATGGTCAAAAGGACCATATTTGGCCTTTGGCCTGAGTCCCTTCCTCTTGTGATTGGTGATTAAATTGTCATCGTGGATGGTCAAAAGGACCTCTTGTGATTGGTGATTAAATTGTCATCCATCCATCGTGGATGGTCTCCCTTCCTCCTTGAGTTTGACCATTTGGTCTCCCTTCCCTTCCTGTCAAAAGGATTAAATTGGATGGTCTCCCTTCCTCCCTGAGTTTGACCATTTGGTCTCCTTTCCCCTTCCCTTCCTCCTGGTGATTAAATTGTCATCGTGGATGGTCAAAAGGACCATTTTGCCTAATGGTCTCCCTTCCTCCCTAAGTTTGACCATTTGGTCTTCCTTCCCTTCCCATTCCCTTCCTCCTGGTGATTAAATTGTCATCGTGGATGGTCAAAAGGACCATTTGGCCTGATGGTCTCCCTTCCTCCCTAAGTTTGACCATTTGGTCTCCCTTCCCTTCCTCCTGGTGATTAAATTATCATCGTGGATGGTCAAAAAGACCAAATTGTCATCGTGGATGGTCAAAAGGACCATTTGGCCTGATGGTCTCCCTTCCTCCCTGAGTTTGACCATTTGGTCTCCCTTCCCTTCCTCCTGGTGATTAAATTATCATTGTGGATGGTCAAAAAGACCAAATTGTCATCGTGGATGATCAAAAGGACCATTTGGCCTGATGGTATCCATTTCTCCCTGAGTTTGACCATTTGGTCTCCTGTCCCTTCCCATTCCCTTCCTCCTGGTGATTAAATTGTCATCATGGATGGTCAAAAAGACCAAATTGTCATCGTGGATGGTCAAAAGGACCATTTGGCCTCATGGTATCCCTTCCTCCATGAGTTTGACCATTTGGTCTCCCTTCCATTCCTCCTGGTGATTAAATTGTCATCGTGGATGGTCAAAAAGACCAAATTGTCATCGTGGATGGTCAAAAGGACCATTTGGCCTGAGTCCCTTCCTCCTGTGATTGGTGATTAAATTGTCATCGTGGATCGTCAAAAAGACCATTTGGACTGATATATCGAATTAAAGGTAATTTATAATTTCCTTTTGGGGAAAGGAAATATAGACTAAGATAGAATTGGTCGAAAAGGAAACTTTATTCTTTATCTGATATGGTGATTAAATTGTCATCGTGGATGGTCAAAAAGACCATTTGGACTGATATATCGAATTAAAGGTAATTTATAATTATTTTTGGGGAAAGGAACTATAGACTAAGATAGAATTGGTCGAAAAGGGAACTTTATACTTTATTTTAAAACATCTGATTCTGATTGGTGATTAAATTGTCATCGTGGATGGTCAAAAAGACCATTTGGAATGATATATTGAATTAAAGAGAATCTATAATTATTTTTTGGGAAAGGAACTATAGACTAAGATAAAATTGGTCCAAAAGAAAACTTTATACTTTATTTTAAAACATCTGATTATTTGGACTGATATGGCCTGAGTCCCTTCCTCCTATGATTAGTGATTAAATTATCATCGTGGATGGTCAAAAAGACCATTTGGACTGATATATCGAATTAAAGGTAATTTATAATTTCCTTTTGTGGAAAGGAACTATAGACTAAGATAGAATTGGTCGAAAAGGAAACTTTATACTTTATTTTTAAAAAATTGATTATTTGGATTGATATGGTGATTAAATTGTCATCGTGGATGGTCAAAAAGACCATTTGGACTGATATATCGAATTAAAGGTAATTTATATTTTTTTGGAGGGAAAGGAACTATAGACTAAGATAGAATTGGTCGAAAAGGGAACTTTATACTTTATTTTAAAACATCTAATTCTGATTGGTGATTAAATTGTGATCGTGGATGGTCAAAAAGACCATTTGGAATGATATATCGAATTAAAGATAATCTATAATTATTTTTGGGGAAAGGAACTATAGACTAAGATAAAATTGGTCGAAAAGGAAACTTTATACTTTATTTTAAAACAACTGATTATTTGGACTAATATGGTGATTAAATTGTCATCGTGGATGGTCAAAAAGACCATTTGGACTGATATATCGAATTAAAGGTAATTTATAATTATTTTTGGGGAAAGGAACTATAGACTAAGATAGAATTGGTCGAAAAGGGAACTTTATACTTTATTTTAAAACATATGATTTTGATTGGTGATTAAATTGTCATCGTGGATGGTCAAAAAGACAATTTGGAATGATATATTGAATTAAAGAGAATCTATAATTATTTTTGGGGAAAGGAACTATAGACTAAGATAAAATTGGTCGAAAAGAAAACTTTATACTTTATTTTAAAACATTTGATTATTTGGACTAATATGGCTTGAGTCCCTTCCTCCTATGATTGGTGATTAAATTATCATCGTGGATGGTCAAAAAGACCATTTGGACTGATATATCGAATTAAAGGTAATTTATAATTTCCTTTTGGGGAAAGGAACTATAGACTAAGATAGAACTGGTCGAAAAGGGAACTTTATACTTTATTTTAAAAATCTAATTCTGATTGGTGATTAAATTGTGATCGTGGATGGTCAAAAAGACCATTTGGAATGATATATCGAATTAAAGACAATCTATAATTATTTTTGGGGAAAGGAACTATAGACTAAGATAAAATTGGTCGAAAAGGAAACTTTATACTTTATTTTAAAACATTTGATTATTTGGACTGATATGGTGATTAAATTGTCATCGTGGATGGTCAAAAAGACCATTTGGACTGATATATCGAATTAAAGGTAATTTATATTTTTTTGGGGGGAAAGGAACTATAGACTAAGATAGAATTGGTCGAAAAGGGAACTTTATACTTTATTTTAAAACATCTGATTCTAATTGATGATTAAATTGTGATCGTGGATGGTCAAAAAGACCATTTGGAATGATATTGAATTAAAGAGAATCTATAATTATTTTTGGGAAAAGGAACTATAGACTAAGATAGAATTGGTCGAAAAGGAAACTGTATACTTTATTTTAAAACATCTGATTATTTGGACTGATATGGTGATTAAATTGTCATCGTGGATGGTCAAAAAGACCATTTGGACTGATATATCAAATTAAAGGTAATTTATATTTTTTTGGGGGAAAGGAACTATAGACTAAGATAGAATTGGTCGAAAAGGGAACTTTATACTTTATTTTAAAACATCTGATTCTAATTGGTGATTAAATTGTGATCGTGGATGGTCAAAAAGACCATTTGGAATGATATATCGAATTAAAGAGAATCTATAATTATTTTTGGGGAAAGGAACTATAGACTAAGATAGAATTGGTCGAAAAGGAAACTTTATTCTTTATTTTAAAACATCTGATTATTTGGACTAATATGGTGATTAAATTGTCATTGTGGATGGTCAAAAAGACCATTTGGACTGATATATCGAATTAAACGTAATTTTTTTTTTGGGGTGGGGAAAGGAACTATAGACTAAGATAGAATTGGTCGAAAAGGAAACTTTATACTTTATTTTAAAACATCTGGTTCTGATTGGTGATTAAATTGTGATCGTGGATGGTCAAAAAGACCATTTGGAATGATATATCGAATTAAAGAGAATCTATAATTATTTTTGGGGAAAGGAACTATAGACTAAGATAGAATTGGCCAAAAAGGAAACTATATACTTTATTTTAAAACATCTGATTATTAGATTAATTAAATATATATTCCCAAGGTCAATTTTAAGTAGTATAAAGGATCAATGTATTTGGTAGTAAATTAATGGAAATCTAGATAAAATGTTATAGGAAAATGCTAAGATTTTATAGATAGTTTTTAATGTAAATCCTTGAGTAATATAGGATTATATATGAAGATATTTAAAACACTCTTTCATAAAAAGAGTGTAGTAAAGGAAAGGATGAGTATAGGACTCATTCTTTGAGGGAATTATGGGGTTCCTTATTTGGTAATTATTGAGAATTCTTCTTAATATGAATCCTATGATCTTTCATAAACATGTATAGGTAAGAACTTGCGATATTCTTATGTATTGTGTTGATGGCTCAGAGAAAGGAAAATTAGAATTTCCTTAGTTGCATCATGACTTGAAAAAGGAACAGTTTGACTCTTTTAAATTGTATACTTGATAAAGGATCCATGGGATGCATTTTTATAGTTGTAATTATGACATTTTAGGTTTATGAAATGAAAGGAAAGAAATATTTTCAAGGTTGGGTTTATTCCTCGTGAGGGTTCCTAGGATATATACTGTGTAACTCTATTTTGTGGTTTGCCTCTGTTGTTTCATATGGATGTTGCATTTACTTTCTAATGTGGTGTTAATTAGATAGATTATGAATTATTGTAACTAAATTAGTAGGAGATGATTATTAAATGTTATTTACCTTTCCTTGAAAAGTTGTTTTACTACAGAATTGAAATGTACTCTCAAAAAGGTTATGATGCAATGAATTATATGCCTTGCTTTATTTATTATACATGGTCTTTCATTTAGATGGAATTATAAATGGAATTATGTTGTGATAATTATAAAAACTTATGGATGCTATAACCTAAAAGTACTATAGTAATGAAATGTAAAATGATAACTAGTTTAGTATAATTCGAGTTGGAGCTCGAAGGGATTGAAGCCCAAAGATTGTAATTTATGTTTGAGTTGTAGCTCAAACAAAGCCTTACATTCTGAGTAGTAGCTCGAATGTACATGTGGAGTAAGACCTAGCATGTTGATGTAGAAATACCTCATGATAATATAATTAAAGACTTAGAGTATATAACAAAAGGGATATCTTAGATTAGAAAGGTGTTCAAAACATAATAATCATAATAAATAACTCCTAAGAGTGAGAGGGGAAGATAATTATGCTTAAGATAGTTATTCCAAGGCCTATGTAAGTGTATCATAGGTAGTGATAACTATCTTAGTTATCTCATCGGGTAGATGAGGATAACTAAGAATGTAAGATTTGATGATCCACCGTGGAGGTGTGACATCTATTTTTTAAGGTATTCTCCTATATACTAGTCTTCATGGATAGTATGGATATGTAGTTATTCCCTTTGGTGAGGGATAAGCTCTTAATGATACGGTTATACATTCAAGTAGAATGTATAGATCATTTGAAGCATTCCCATACCAGGTAGGTATGAGGGTTTTGTAGAAGTTGGTTACTTATACTCAAGAGTGAATCTAACCAAGTCTTAATATCTCTTGATAATTGATGCCTTATCTTACAAATCTACTTGGAATATATTCATCTTAGATCATGATTATGTCCCTCACTCGTAGGAATATAAATCAATGAAAACAAATTATGTGAATGAGTGGTAACAATTGGGTTATCACACCAAAAGAGTGAATTTAGGATATATATTCCTTAATTTTGGTTTAACGAGCTTGGTGCCTGGTCGTACTACCAAATGGTGGATTACCAGTTAAGGGTATAATATTGGCATGTCATCATATGTCCAAGTGAAAATTCATGGAATTATTTTAATACATTTGTGTATGATATTTGTTCCTCTTGGATTAGGACTTTTCCTAATTTCAGAAGATAAGGGTTTTGCTCTATACGAATATTGATATTTATTGTTTATTCAATCAAGGCTTAGGACTCATCCTCAAAATTTGAAGGGGTGGCTAATACCCCTAACTCTTAAAGTTCTTATGGATATAACGGTGCTTGTTCTAATTTGAGAGGTTGGGCTGAATTCAAGTTGAAAATTTGTTTAAGGGACTCCTCAATATGATGTTTACTAGAAGTTTCTTTAATGTCATATTTTTTGGATTTCCTATTGATTATGGGTATAGGATTGTCAACATGTTAATGTTGTCAAAGCGTATGGTTTTACGAGGTCTTTTATTGAGGAGCGACCATAGTTCTTCCTCATCTTCATCACCTCATTGAGAGACATGTAGAAATTTGGGATAATTATCCTCATTGTCTTCCTCTAGTAGGGGTGAAGGTTCATTTTTACTTGGGATGAATCCAATCCCACATTGACCTGGTCAAGGTTCAGCTTCTAAAGGTTCTTTAATGCATTATTCATAATAACATAGGACTTTACCCTAATATCCCATGTTGGTTAACATTTTTTTAGCTATCCTCGAGAGCTAGGTGGATTGATGAGTGCTTGTTTGACCATGCATTTACCAAGAAGACACCGAGGTTCAAACCTTGGGGGTAGCCTATTTACAAAGGTAGTAGTCTGTTTTGAATCCTTTGAGTGTGTGCCAGACTGATGATGATGGTACGAATCCCAAGCGATCAATGGTTCCCTTCACACTAGTTCAACAATAATGAAGCAGAATAGGTTTGGTGGAAGCAACCCCTATGGTTTGAATCCTACACTTGTTAGTTACTAAAAATAGTGTTGTTGTGACCAAATCTCCTATGTAACCAAAACAAAATATTTGTTTAGCTATGGAAAATGTAGGTGATATGTAGCATGAGGCGTATGCTCATTCACTTGGCATGAAGTTACGTCCTTGTATTTTTCATCAAAGGTGGTTCCTCCATAGATGAAAGCAAAAGTTCCTATTTAGACTTTTAACCCTTTCCTATCATATAAGCCTATATCATGAGGGGATAAGAACATGCTAACCAATTCTGCAAAGGGGTTGGAATTTTGATGGATCAAGTTGATTTGATCTTTGGAAGAATATTGGGTAGCATCCCCTAGATTTATAAGGGGTTCTAATATCTCTTTTACTTTGTCTATTTTAGGTTCATTAGATAGTAATGTTGGTTGTATCTAAGGATAGAGGTTGAATTTCTTTTGTTGAATATCTAATAAATTTCATAAGGCAAAATGTTCAAGGTCTCTAGGGACATGGATAATCCTTCCCTGGTATTCGTATTTCAAGCATTGATGTAGGGTGGAAGGGACTGCTTTCATGGCATGTATCCAAGATCTCCCAAGAAGCATATTATATGTCATATCACATGATATAACATAAAAGAGAGTATTGAGAATACATGGTCCTATTTTTAGGGTAAAGTAATGGTGCTCGTTACTTCTCTTTCTTCATTGTTAAATGCTCTAATAATGGGATCTAGATTTTGTAAATATTTTATGCCTAAGTCAAAATTTTACAAAATTTTAACATTACAAACATTTAGGGCTGATCCATTATCCACTAAGACTCTTTTGATATGCTTATCCCCTACTTGAGCTATGATATAAAGGGGAGAATATCCTGATATTGTTTCAAGAGGCACATCCATTTCATGAAATTCTAGGACAACTCTATTTATTCTAGCGAACCCAACTATGTTGGTGATATCGTTAGGTGATATTTTCTTGAGGGACTTCTTGCTCACTCAAAATTTTTACCAATATTTCCCTATGTGCAGGCAATGTCTCTAATTATAGAAGGGAGATTTTTGCTGGAATTTCTTCTAATTATTGGTGAAGATCAAAGGAATGTAAGGTGTTTTGAGAAGGTGTGAGGATCAAAGGCGATTTATTAAAAATATTTACCTCATCATTCCTTTGAATAACTAAGGGTAATTGATCTAAGGATTGTTTTTTTGCTTGTTGTCTAGTTATTACGTAGGATGATATTGATAAGAGCATAGTTCCTACAAAGTTGGTTAAATTTTTTTCATGTAGCAGCTAAGGATTTTGAAATATCCCTAGATTTTTTTTGAGAGAATCTTGCTGGTTGAATACTATCTTACCTTCTTCTATAATATATTGAATATGGTTCTTTAGGGAAATGCATTTGTTGGTTGTGTGCCCTTTCGAGCGATGGTATTCACAATGTTTATCATGTTTGTACCATTTAGGTAATTCTTTTGTAATATCCCAAGTCCTAATAGGTGGGATTTATACCATTTTTGAGACAAGAAGCATTTTTAACATAACATCTTGACTTTGTTGAGTGTTGGTATATTGCCTTTTAGGTTTGTCTTTTCTTTGTGTTACTAAATTTTGAGGAGCATTTTAAGCTATATTTATGTTATTATTTTGATGAGAATCTGTTACACCATCCCCTACAACATGCTTGTTCTTGTATTATCCATTGTGAGGAGATTTTTCTTCCTCTTTATTGTTGTAGTTAAGTTGTCCTTGTCTTATGAGGACAACCTCTACTCTTTTAGCCATGTCTACGACCTCTTAAAAAGAGATTATATTTATCATTTCTAAAGGATCTGATTGTTGTCTATGAAGGTTTCTTATAAAAATATTCAAGATTTCTTTAGGGGGAGGAATATAATGAAGTCTTCCCACTAAGCCCCTCTATTTAACTAGGAAGTCAAAGAAATGTTCAATCTTAATTTGTTTAAGTTGGTATAGGTCATCTATGGTGACTTTGTCCTCTATATAGACTAAAAGGTATTTAACAAAGGCTTCCATGAGCTCTTTGAACTTCTTGATGGAGTGATCGGGTATTTGGAAATACCATTCCAAGGCTAAGCCGCTAAGACTATTAGGGAATAACCTAAGGAGAAGTTTTCACCATTATTAATGTCGATGCATGCTATTTGGAATAACCTTAGGTGGTTAATAAGATCTTCCTTCCCATTGTATATTTGAAACTTAGGAGTTTAAAAGTTCTTTGGAATGGGTAATTAATTATTAGAGGATCTAATGGCTCGTTATAGAATTATTCAAAATAATAATTTATCTTAGATGATCCTTGGAGAGAGGCAATTTGACGTTTAAGCTCTTCAAATTTAGAATCCCTCTTTTCAAGGTCTAGAATCTTAGTGTTGATATTTTGAAAAACATTAGATGGAGGAGGTAGATTCAAGAGAGGTTGTATAAAATGTTGTGTGAGGGTTTGTAAAGGTAAGATCATGAAGGATGAAGTGGCTTGACTAGATGTCACTATTGGAGGGGTTTGGTTAATCTCTAGATCATGAGTTAGGAAGGGATTTGTGGAGTTAGGGTTTATAATCAGTATTGTGATGCTAGATGAGGATGATGAAAAGAGGATACCCATAATAGGCACCCCTATAAATATGGATGGTGGAGTTGTAGAATTGGTGGGATGTGCCATAGCCACATTGAGACTAGCAAAGTTGTTTTGATTTTTGTTGATTTATTCATTGGAAGTGTCAAGGTTGTCATGAAGTGTAGAAGATTATTTCCTATTTTGTTGTTCAAGTTCTTCCCTAAGAACATCTAGAAAGATATTTTTGTTTCTTTTAATGTAATCTCTCACATGATCAATGAATTGGAAAGTGATTTGTTAAACAACATGTTCTTCTTTCCAAAACACATGTTGTAACCAAGGATTTTCCACTTGATCATCGTGCTCATGTGTAAAGACCTCATAAGATGATGAAGCTAAACCCTTTCTCTGGGTATTATAAGGATGTTGAGCCATGGTTTATATGTTTTGAGAAGAGGGGAGTGGATTTATTAAAAAAATTGTTTCTAGAGTAATTATAGCAAAGAAGAGAATATGTTTTGAATCCTTATGTCATCTTGGAAAACAACCCTCCTTATGACTCCTACTAGCCCACCGTATTATACTAGCTAAAAAGGATTGCTCTTGTAAGGTTTGTATGTCAGTTTACCCAAAAAAGTTAAGGTTTCTATCTTTTGGTGTTTGTCTGAGTGCTAGGAAGATGAATTTTTGTCTTGGCAGTTGATCAAACCCCCAATTTATAAAAAAAAAATGAGTATGACTGCCTTCCTTGGGATGAAAATGGAGATGTGAAAAATTGCCAATGGAAAATTTACACTCCAATTGGTGAATGTTTTTAGTATATTCTAGAGAGTCAAAATAGCCAACTACTACAGTAATTGGTGATTTTGTTCTGAAATGGGACTGAGATGTCTTCAAGGCCAAATTTAGAGTGTCTTTTTGAGAAATTTGGTGAAATAGTGCAAGGGTGAGGTTGTGCTATGGGTTTTCTAGGTCTACAACTTACAAATTCTAGGATTTAAGCCCTACAATCTTGCAAATTGTTGTTTGAAGTGAGAAGTATGCAAAATGGATGGGCAGTCTTTAAAATAATTGCAATTTGGAATTTTTGAGAGTGCAAAGGAGCTCAAAATGCTCATAAAGGAGTTAGGAATGCAATGAAATAACTTAAATAATCCTTAATTAGAGCAAAATCGATAAAAGCAATATGAAATGATGCAAAAGCTATAAAAAATAAGTGTTGTCATAAATTTATGAAATCTATAACAGTAAGAGAGATGAATGCATGAAATGATAGCTGAGAAAGGGTTGTTGGTGGGACAACAAGACAATGATAGTCTTGTATCTAAGACCACAGCAAATTGGAAATGAAAATGAATGCTTATATGATTATTTTTTTTATCAAAATCAAGTTATATGTGCTTGAAAAAGAGAAATGATAGTGTTTAATGCCTGCAAATGATGATAAACTAAAAATGAATGCACATGAGCATGAAAGAAAATGATTAGTGTATTTATAATGAAGAGAAATAGGACTGTAAATAGAAAGAACAACTATTATGAAGAAAATGATGAAAATAGATGAAATAAAACCCTGCAATGAATAAGATTAGTAACCAAAATATGGGCAGCAAGCCAAAATAAGCTTAAATAAGCCTACAAAGAGATGTAGAGAGCTGAAATGAGGATATTGATGCTCAAATGAAACCTGCAATAATGATATTAGAACCTACAAACAATGATATAGCCTGCACAAAGATATTAGAAGTATAAAAGTAGAACAAAATATGAGTGAGTATTTGAGTTAGCAAGGCCAACATTAAGAGAGCGAAATGCAGTGAATGGAAGCAAAATTATGGAGAGAAGAGAGGTGTTGGGAATGCTATCACCTAGTAATAGTCTCTCCTTGCCTCCAATAAGACCTCCTTGCCCCCAAGTCCTCCTTGCCTTGCTTAACTTACCTCCAAAGGGTTTCTTGCTAAAATGCTTAAAGAAGAATGCTAGAGAAAGAGAGAGAGCTAGAAGAATATTGACATAATGTAATTAGCTTGAGAATGCTTGTTGAATGCTTGTCCCAAGGGTTGTTTAAACAGAATTTGGAGGAGAGATTGGGAGGGAGAATTGGTTAGAGAAATTTCAAAATTTGCAGACCTAGTCCATTTTCGGAGCATTTGAGGTCAAAGGAGGTACTGGGATGCAGGGACATGCATGCCCTTGGCTCGTTCCAAGAGATTTTAGCACTTTTGCAAATTTGCTAATTAGGCTACAAAATTGCTAGTGGTAAATTTGCTCCCTAATTGACATTTTTGATCAATGGTTGGTTTAACTTGTAAGGATTTAACCTTTGGAATCTTTGCAAATTTTTCAATCGGTGATCAAATTCACCATTGGCAAATTTGCACCCCAAGTGGTGAATTTGTCAGAGGTAAAAGATGCTACCCAAATTGTTGGGTTTTGGGCTGATTGAGTGTTTGCTAATGCTAGATGACTTGTTTGATGTCTTTTGCTTTGTCAACGTGTCAAAATTGGATGTCTACACAAATCTTTTATGAGAAAAATCTAAAATTATGAAATCATTTGTTTCTTTGTTGTTCTTTTGTCTATATCATTTGAGGTTGTATTTTTTAAAATATAACAATATATTAGATAGCTCCATCAAAATTCAAGAGTTGATGACTTGTTAGATTTTATTTAATAGTTACAACACTATGTAATCTATGGAAATTAGCCTTGTCATTATTTGTTAGAGTTCATGACTCAAAGAAATAATAGAACAATAAAATAAAATAAGAAATAATATTCTATTATTAACCCTTGTAAATTACATTTAAAATAAAAATATATCATATTTGAAATTTTTAAAAA
Organism: Wollemia nobilis; assembly: GCA_028583015.1. Taxonomy (NCBI): domain Eukaryota; kingdom Viridiplantae; phylum Streptophyta; class Pinopsida; order Araucariales; family Araucariaceae; genus Wollemia; species Wollemia nobilis. The sequence continues at coordinate 66,206 of JAQPPZ010003837.1, read as the reverse complement.
AGTATAAAAATAAATTATATATATATATATATAATTTTACTCTATACGTGAATAATGACACAAAAATCTTTATTATAAGTAACATATTTTTAAGATAAGACCACGTATGATACTGTGTTAGATAACATTCCCTTCTCTTTTTGGCCAAAAATTACCAGGCATTTCCAAAAACCTTGGTGGTCAAACTGGACCTGGCCGAAGAACATCCCATTAATTCAGTACAAGGTCCGTTTGGGATATTCCTGGCTTTCTCTACACTTTCCCATGGTGGGTAAGTTGAACGAGCGCTGAGACTTAATCTCCAGGCCCTTCACAGTGGAAATTGTGTTTTAACATGGTATGGGCCTCTTATCTTGAGCCAAAACTGGATTTTCTTGCTTGGAGTCTGCTTTTTCAAGGTTTGCCTATGGGGCAACGACTAAAATACTTGGGCATGGCTAATCCCAAATGCTATTTTTGCAATGAACTTGAAGATTGCACTCATGTTTTCTGGTCATGTCGTAAAGCTCAAATGGCTTGGAAGTGGCTGGAATCTTTCTTTCGACCTTATATGGCCACTTCTTTTTCTTGGCACCATTCCTTGCTAGGCGATGCTCTTGATTTTTCTATTCCTCTTGTGCCTGTCTGGAATATTTTTAGAGTCAATATTCTTTTTCACTTATGGAAGACTAGAAACAATATAGCTTTTTCCAGAGACAACTTCTGATTCATTTTCTTTACCTGATAAGTATGTTGTATTTTTTGACTCTTGGCTACAGATACAGGTTCAAGTGGAAAAAAATCATATTGACCTTCAGTACCTGAGGACTCTCCTGGACCATTGGGCCAATGTGCCGTACACTGTCAGTCGGGTCCCTCCAAATTCGACGTCACAACGTCGTGTTGGCTCTCATTCTCGGTCTCGTCGGGGATGCAGGGCATTGCCGCAGGTTGGGAGACACTGGTCTCAACCTCTGACGGTGACCAAACATTGTTACTCTGATGGTGCTGGTAATTCGTGGCTGGCGAGTGGATGGGATGTCTGTTCAGAACCTTCACACTAGGTTGCGGGCTGGGGAGATGCGATCGTGGCGATGCTAGTTAATGCTTTGGGCTGACACGGTGATGGCCAAACCCCCCTTCCCCAGGATATAAATGCACAAGAGGTTAATGACCGGTAATGGCCAAACCCCCCGTCCCCAGGATATAAATGCACAAGAGGTTAATGACGTTGCTGATATGGGTGGTACTGACACTGATGATAATGGTTGGGATGCTCCTATTGCTGCCTCTCCTTGGCGCCATGATGACAATGTGGACAATTTTGTCCCCCCGATGTCTGGAAATGATTTATGTTCTACGGATGCATGTTTTTCTTTGATTTTTGGCTAAGAAGATAATTTTAATTTCTTCCTTTTTGTGTCAGCTAGCTAAAGTCTTCATATTTACTATTTGGTTTCTCCTAACTGTATGCGGTTAGTGTGATTTTTGGGACTACTACGACGTGCCTATCCACCTACTTTATATTTTTAATCATAGGGAATGAGGACAACACTACCATTGAAGACTTCCATTTGTTCTCTTGGGAGGACAACGAACAAGCTCTTCCATTTGTTATTCTCTGCGTGGGACCAGAAAAACGAGCGCTCTTTCCTTTTATACGTGGGACATACAACACGGCAAAAAAAAAAAAAAAAACCAAAAAATGCGCTATTTCGTCCTTCGCTTTTTAAAAGAAGGAGATATCATTAAAAAACAAAAAAAAAAACAAAAACAAAGAAAGAAAGGAGATATTTCTAGATTTTCTTTTACATAACGAAAATGGAAGACTTTGTTGGTGGGTGATTTTCTGCATTTGAACTTTGGGTCTTTTGAAGAAGAGTCAAAGCTTGAACCAAAGTTTGGACCTCAAAGCCTGGACTATTGAGAATCCTTTTGGACCCGGGATATTTTTTTAATATTTTATAAAGATTGAAATAGGTTTTTTTATATTAAATTATTTATTGTATAATAATTTTTTAATATTTTAATAATAATGATTTTTTTTTGGTGAGTTGGAGATGAGAGGGTAATATTTTGATAATAACATTTTTTTTTGAGTTGGAGAGGAGAGGGAAATCCTCCAAGGAAGGTTTCAGGTTCGAATCTTCACCCTATCAAAAATTTGAATTGGGTACCTAAAATCCAATTGATAATGTTGATGCGAGCAAGGCCAGGCGTGACTTTCGAGTGACTTTAATGGTGTAGAACACCTTGATCGTGGTCTCTCAAACCAAAGCGACCCCGCATGGAATTTTTGCGCTTAAAAAACAATAATAATAATGTATATATTATTTGGTAAGATTCAAATTTGGTTTTAGAATATTTATTATTTTAATTTTAAACAAGTTCACTCACACATGGTTTGAACCTATGTCTCCTAAAAAATGATCTCAAAACCAAACCATTATGGTGATCTACGAGAACAAACAAAATAAATATCTATTTTTAAGGAATGATCTCATTAAAATCGTGTAGTTTTATTTTTATTTTTATTGAGGTTAGTGTGGGAAACTCCTACGACCGATGCTTGAGGTTGGACATCCCCATTCTAACCATGACCTTAGATAAGGGTGAGAGCTAAGCTTATTAATAGGGGCTAAACACATAGTCATACAAATACCCACCCCTTCACACACTCACCCACGCAACTGTTAAAATTTTGTAGTTTTAATATTTATTATTTTTTAAAAATGAATATTAAGTGGTCATTCAAATTATAATTAAAATAATAAAATAAACATTTTAAAAAATAAAACTCTATCTTTTGATTTGTTGTTAGGATTTTAATTTATAATGCAAAGATAATTCACTTGAAACTAAATACCTACTCCATATAGTATCCAATTATGTTTATTAAGCATTGAATTTTTTACTTCCTATTGATGAAACTTATTTCACTTATTTAAAATCACTAATTAGAATGACATGCCTTCTTTGCTAAAGGAAAAATGTGTTAAGACTGTTATGTTCTAACTACTTAATTATTATAATTATTCATGCTATTGGTAGTAGTTAGTGTTGTCACTAGGTAATGGGACCCAAAGTCTATTTAGGGTTAACTTTAGGGCTTGTAAGAAATTATATGGTTCTTTATTGGATTGTAATGAAAGAAGAAATTATATTTTTGTATGAAGAGTTCTAAAGAAGGTAGCCCCCTCAAAGTGCTTTGTGATAGTATAATCCTTCAAGCAATTAATAAAATGCATGCTTCATTTCCCATTTTGGTGCATATTTTTTAAGTTAATATTATCGTTGCAGGTAGATTCATTTCATCCAGTATCAAAGCACATTTTAGTGTCACCTTTTATAGCATCACACAACCAATTTTTATAGCAACAATAATCATAGATTAAAAAAACAACTCATTATGATGTTTAATACACTTTTGCAGAATCAGGTGTAAGTCTTGACCACTCAATTGGGAGAAGTATGTAGGCCAAAATCTACCCAAAAAATCATTTTTAGGAGTATCCCAAGAACCCCCAATAGTTGGATTTAAGTGTGTCACTAGTAAAAAGGGTCAATGGCCCTGTACCCTATTGATAGTTTTGTTTTTCCTTTTTGGTGTGTATATAGAAAGTTATCATTTTGAGATAAATCCATGGCTAGATTATCAACAAAACTATCTTGGATGGATATGTTGTTGGTACCCAAAAGATGATTCTCTCTTTGACAACATTTGTGGTTAATGAAATTTTTTCTTTAAACCTAGGAAGCCATAGTCTGGGGTCCATTACTCAATTCCTAATATCTTTAGCTCATAGTAGTTAAAGACATCTTAGGGCATCTAATTCATTAGGATGCTCTTCTTCAGATGTACAAATCTAAGCCATTTTTTTGTATTGGCTAGGGTTTCAAAGGTGTGCATGGTGAATTTCTTCCAACCTATGAAGATTAAGGGTTTAACAATATCATGCAAGTTAGAATTTGAGGGCTTACTAAAAAATCAACTCCTTTATTTTTAGAACAACTTATCCTACATGACAAAGAAATTCTACATTTTCATCTTGAACCAAACACAAAAAGAATTTTTGAATTCCAATTACTTTTTAGTATAAAATTCCAATTTTAAGATTGGTGCATTTTGATGCAATTTTTATGCCATTTGGATAAAAACATTCATAAAAATTTTAAGGATAAAAAATTGATATATATTTTTTGAAATTGTAAATTCTGCCTAATTCTCTCATTTTCCACTTTAGAAAAATATTGTCCTTCCCTCATTCCATAAATTTAGAAAAAGTCCCAAAATCCTCATTTCCACAAAATCGATAGAAACCCACTTTTGAGGCATTTTTAAAAAAATTCAGTGATTTTGGCACCTATCCCATTGTAATATTCTCTTTGAGTTGATCATTTTGATATATAACCCTGGTAATTTGGACTACCTTTTTATGTTCAATATGGCCCCAACTACCCATTCTCAAGATTTCTCGTTAGAAAATATGAATGAAGACATCAATAAAATTAGGGATAGCCTCTTAGCTAAGAGCAAGTATAATAAATGAGATCAACTTAAGAAAATTGAGTCTAGAATCCTTGGGCTTAGCATTAAACATGACCAATTATAGAATGCATTCTCATAGTTGTTGCTATAGGGACAATCCTACTTAGGACTGACAACCTTCTATTTTAGGATAGAGACAAGCTATAGATTTAGGATAGGAACTAGCTTCAAGTTTAAGATAGGGACCAACTTCAGGTCTAGGATAGGTACACACTTTAGGGCTTGGCATACCTGTATTTCAGCCACCCCATCAATGACCAACTAAGTTGGAACTCACTCGCTTATATGGAGATAAATCCACTAGTTGGATTTATAGGGCCAAACAATATTTCTCCTTAAATAACATCCTATTTATGTAAAAGGTATCTATTGCTTCCTTTAATTTGATCATAAAAGCATTCAATGATATCAATGGTTTGAGAACACCTCTAGCACACCTACACAAGATGAATTCTAGAGGAATCTACTTATCATTTTGGACCTAGTGCATATGAATATTTAATGGGTGCATTAACCAAACTTGGACAAATTGGTTCAATTTATGACAATCAAATCCAATTTAAAAAATTGGTAAATAAGATAAAATGCTTAGATGACACCTTCTTTCATAGTTATTCTATTAGTGGGTTGAAGAAGGACATAAGGGAAAAAGTAAAAATGTTCAACCCTTAGGATATGATGTCTACTATTGGTTTAGCTAAATTGGTTAAGATAGATTTATTGCTCAATAATGTACCTACAGTTGCATGCTCATGCACCCAATTAGAACATTTGCATAACACCTATCAATCACTTAAACAAGGATGATATGAAGGCTCACCATGACAAGGTATTATGTTATAATTGTGATGAAAAGTAATCCTGTAGGCATAAATGTGTGGAACAAAATTTATGTCTCTTAGATATGGGGTCAACTCTTCCTTCTAAATATTTTGATCCACCCAAAGACCAAAAACTAGAGGACATAAAGGAGGAGTAGGACATCCAAGAGGATCGAACACCAAAAAATATTGTGCATGACTTAGCAAGGATTACTACAACTCAAACCATGAAGGTTTTACGGTAATTCAAAAAAAATTTCCTCACTATTCTCATAAACAATAGTAGTACTTATAACTTCTGGGATCCTTAAATTTTAAAAAATACATATTGCTATGTGTATCCAAGCTTCAACTTTGAAGTCATGATCATCAATGAGAGAACACTACATTGTAAGGGTAAATATATGAATTATTGACTCTCCACATGGGATTATAGCTTATAGTCGAATATGTTTGTTCTACCCTTGGGTGGTTGTGATGTGGCTTTAGATTCCCAATGGTTATGCACCTTATGTCCTATCTTATGGGACTTTGCTAAAATATGGATGCAATTTACAAAGAATGACCATTAATATACTCTTTGAGGCATTCAAGTAGAGATATTGAGCATCATAAGCTCCCACTACATGGAGAAGCTTTCAAAAAAGAGTTCTCTTGACATTATGGCTCAACTTTATACCATGATTATTATAGAGTCTATATAATCGAGCCAATCTATTGAATTTATTAGACTCTTAGACTACCGTGCTCTAATATTCAATGGACCACATGAAATTCTCCCTTATCGTTCACATTACCATGACATTCAATTATTACCAAGAAGTATTCCCTCCAATATTTGGTCCTACCGCTATCCTTATATGCAAAAAAAAAGAAATTTAAAAGATGGTGCAAGAATTACTACAATCAGGGATTACTCAACCATGTGTTAGTCCCTATTCTTCATAAGTTCCCTTAGTAAAAAAATATGGTTTATGGTGTCTGTTTGTGGATTATAAAGAGTTAAATAAGATCACAATCAAGGTTAAGTCTACAATTCTAGTTTTACAAATACCCCATCCACGTTCCAAAGCTTGATCAATAAGATATTTTATTCATTTCTTAGGAAATTCATTCTAGTTTTCTTTGATGATATCTTGGTCTATAGAAAAATATTAGATGAGCACTTAGTTCACTTGGATAAAACACTTCAAATTCTAATTAACAAACAATTATTTTCTAAGAATTCCAAGTGTTCCTTTAAGCAACCAAATATTATCTTGGACATATAGTATCATCTGAAGGATTAAAGGTGGGCCACAAGAAGATTGAATATATTTAGACTTGGAAAAATGCAAAAGCTCTCAAGAGTCTTCATGGATTTTTAGGCTTATAAGATATTATTGTAAGTTTTTTAAGGACTGCAATAATATTGTTGTCCATCTTATAACCTTGCTTAAAAATAATGCATTTGCATGGACAAAGAAAAGTGCATCATTTTTTTATGCTATTAAGCAAGCTATGTGTACAACACTTGTCTTAGCCATGATAGCTTTCTGTAAAACCTTTAATATTGAGAGTTATGCCTCTAGAATTAGCATCAGAGTAGTATTGCTTCAACAAGGATGAACTTTGACCTTTACTAGAAATGTCCTTGTAGGAAAGAATCTAGCCAGATCAACTTATGAGAAATAGATACTTTCTATACTTCGTGCAATAACTAAATGACATCCTTATATTATGGGGTTGATATTTTCATATAAATACTTATTATCATAGACTTAAATACTTCATGGAACAACACATTTCCTCTTTAGAACAATACAAGTGGGTCTCCAAAATATTAGGCTATGATTACAACATTGTATATAAGAATGGTAAAGGATAATTTAGTTGTCAACACTCTTTGCCAAAAATTTTAATCTCTATCATCATTGTGTGCCTTATCCTCACCAATACCCAATTTAGTATAGGAGATTCAACAAGAATGATACCAATATGTTTTGGTTCAACAACTCCATCAACATAGTACTTTAGATCTAAGCAACAAACTTGGTTACTTCTGGGATGAAAAATATTTATGCTACAAAAGACATATTATATTGATTTCTAATTTAGCTATCTATGCTCCACTCTTGTAGGAACTTCATGCTTCTTCATCCATTAGACATTCTATATTTTTTAAGATCTATGAAAGCATTTGTTAGAATTTATTTTGGATAGCGATGAAATGGGATATCAAATGCTTTATTGAAGAATAAAATACATATTAGTGTCACAAAGGAGAAATGGACAAGACCCTAGTGTTGTTACAATCCCTAAAAATTCAAACAAGAGTTTATATAGATATATCCATGGATTTTATTGAAGGATTATCCAAGACTAGAGGAAAATCAATTATTTTTATGGTGGTGGATCATATCTCTAAGTATGCCCTCTTTTTGCCACTTTCCCACCCATATAAAGTTCCACTATTTCTCAAACAAACCTTGATTAAAACTTTTGCCTCCATGGAATGCCAAATTTTATAGTCTATGATCGAGATCTGACATTCACAAGCATATTTTAGAAGGAACTATTTAAGTTGTATGGAGTACACCTTTACATGATATCAACATATAATCCACAAATTGATGGCTAGGTAAAAATTGTTAATAGGTTCCAAGAGACCTATTTGTGTTGCTTTACCTCTAAGAAAAAATATCACTAGGTCAAATTGCTTTTCCTAGCAAAATTGTGGTACAACACCATATATCATATGGCAATGAAAAGAACACCTTATGAAGGAGTGTATAGACAATCACCACCTTGACTCCTTTATTGCATTTTAGGTAGCTCTAAGGTACAAGCTTTGGATTCCCCTCTCTCCACTCATGAGAGCATTATTTAAATTCTTGATGACAACCTAACAATGGACTAGAATAAAATAAAGCAACAAGCTTATTGGCACCACTTAGAGTGGTTGTTTGTTGAATATGGTATGGTTTTTTATATTTACATCTCTATAAACAAATATTTCTAAAGATAAAAGGTATCCACAAATTAGCTCCCAAATTCTATGGGTCTTATCGTATTCTAAAATGCATGGATCAAAGGCTTATAAATTGGAACTTCCATTTAAATCTAAGATCCACCTAGTTATTCATGTCTCATATATGAAGGTCCTTGATCAACATGTTTAGTTACAAAAACCTTACCTAATATTGATAACGTGTTAGGAACCTTGAGATAAAAATAGACGTAATTCATAATAGCAATGTAGGAACTAATGGGAATACAAAATGAAAGAACACAAGTGCTAATAAAAATAATTGATTGGAAATATAGCAAACTTATATTACTCAATAAGAATAAAAATCATAGGTCTCTTTGAGGGGGAAACCTCCTTGGAATAATAACTTTGTTATAATATGAAATATGAGATGGTAGATTCCTTTTCCACACTTGTATTTATATAGATTCAAATTTACAATAAGTAAATGTTACATCATTATATTAACTCATACTTACAATAAAGTAATTGTTATATCATTCTCCTACTTACATAATTACTAATTCCCACTTAAAATAAAATTAGAGGTTACATCATATGGGGCCCATACACAATAGGCACCTAGGCTATAATATTACATAATGATAGTTAATATGGGAAGCTAACATGCCCTACCCATTCAAGAAGCTTTATCCTCAATTTTTGAGGTGAATAAACTTCTATTGAAGTTGATAGAGTGGCTCCCAGGTGGCATCTTCTAGCTACAACCCTTGCCATTGATATAAAATATTAGTGAGTGTACGGTTGTGAAGTGTGCGTGTCTATCGGTTTGGAATAATTTTGGGTTCCAATATTACTAATCCATGTTCATATAACTATGGTACCATTGAAGAAACCTATATATGGTTTCCAATGACCTTCTTTAAAGAGGATATATGAAAAATTAGATATGGTGGAGGTCAATCATTTGATATTTTAGGCTATAGGACCAATCCAATATAGCACCTTATATGGTCCACAAAATTTAGTTGCTAGCTTTTGATGATCGTGAAGTCTTAATGATGATTGCTTGTATGGCTACAAGCATAAAAGTACCATACACCCAACATTAAAACTATGCTCAAAGTAGTACTTATTAGTCTGTTGTCTCATACAATTCTATTCCATAGACAAATTATATTTGATATATTGGAGGACTTAACCACATTTCTTAAGAATGGAATGTACAACTTAAACCTTGAAACATCCTAAAATGTATGATATAAGAGATGGTAGAGGATATCTATAGACTGCTTAATATGGTGTCATCTTGGTGGTAGAATGATATGAAGTATTATACCACCATTAGACCAATGAAATACATTTGACCCACTAATATGGTTGCTCATATACAATGCAATGGAGATATATTTATAAGCACTCATGAACAATTTTTGTCTTCCCATCCATATAAAGGTGATATGCGCGCTCATATTGAGTTTTGTATCTTGCAACTTGAATAGTTTCTACCAAAAATGACTAATAAAGGTGGGGTCACAGTTAGAAACAATGGATTTTGGCATATCGTAAACACAAAAATTGGAATCAAGGAATATATGGAAAACTATCGAAGCCTTCTAGGGGTGGGTTGGAGGACAAAAATAAGCATTCTTAGAGATAATCCATGACCATAAGAATGACTATTTACCTCCAAAATTGGAAATCCTTTTAATAAAATCCATGAAAATGCCTATCTAAATGGTCTCCATAATAGGAAAAGGTTGGAGTATGCCAAGTGTGCATATAGTTTTCCCTTTCATACGTTGAAAAGTATCAATTTTCATCACAAAAGTCTAAATATCCCTTTTCATCCTACCCATGAAAATATGTGTTTAGCCCACTCATAAGTCTTTAATAACCTAGAATGTTCTATAGTCAAGGAGGCATCCATTTATTATAGTATAGATTTACAAAATGGCAATTTTGTAGGAAAAACAAGATGGCCTTGGTATCTTAAGTGTTGCCCATCCCATGCATATCCTAGCCAAGATTCAGGATCTTCTTGAAGTTACTAAATTAGAGTTTACAAGGTAGATTCTTGGGTCACCCCATCTTGAAGATATTGGATCAATTGAGGAAGTGGGATTGAGATGGCACATACAACATCCCCTGGTCCTCATGTTGGTGGAATAATGCATTGGCCACTACATTTTTCTTGTCATTCTTATAAATTATTTCATAGTCATACCCTAATAGTTTGGTGACCCATTATTTTTTTTAGGCATGGGGACACACTGCTCAAGAAAGTATTTTATACTATGGTGATTTATTTTAATTGAAATTTTTTTCCCAATGAGGCAAAACCTTCAATAGTTGATATCATATAATATTACCATCATCTTCTTCTCATAGGTTGATTTGCTCATGTTTTTGCCTAACAATGCCTTACTAGTGAAGGTCAACTACCATCCTACTTACATAAGAACTGCACCAAATTCCACTTCCTAAAGCATCATTTTCAACCAAAAAAGTCTTAGATAAATCAAGCATAGCTTGTATGAGGTGTAGGAAGGCATGCTCAACTAGTTCTAACCATATAAGTGAGTTTTTTCTCAACGTTATTATTAGAGGAGATGTAATATTTTCATAATCATTATAAATTTAATATAATAATTGGTGAGGCCTAGGAAAAATTGGATACCTTTGAGACTATGTGTCTTGGGCCATTCTGATATAGTAACAATCTTCTTTGGATCCACCTTGATTCCTTCTTCTAAAATTGTGGCTTAGGTACTCAACTTCTTGCATTCCAAAAGAACATTTGGACCGTTTTACACATGATTGATTATCAACCATGAGTTTTAAGTTAGATCCACCTATTGTAAATTATCCTCCCACATGTGACTATAAATTTGGATATTATCAAAGAAGGCAAAAATAAATTTGCACAAAAAGGGTCAAAATATTGTATTCATAAGACTTTGAAATGTTGTAGGCACATTGGTAATATTGAAGGGCATGACTAGGAATTCTATAATGGTCTTCATGAATTTGAAATGCTATCTTGGTAATATATTCTTCCCTTAATATTATTTAAGGATATCTTGGACACAAATCTAATTTTGAGAAGAAGCGAGCACCATGGAACTCATCCAACAACTTATCAATAACTAGAATGAGAACTTTGTCTTTGATAGTAATTTTGTTGGGTTCATACAAATATACATATATTGTGAACCAATAGTACAAGAGATTAATATGGGCTAACATTTTATCGAATTATCCCTATTTCTAACAACTCCTACACCATGTTTTTAATATTTATCTTTTCCACATATGGGTACATGTAGGGAGGAATGTTGGGGGATATGATTTTTGAGATGAGTTGGATAGGATGATAATGGGTGGGATATGGTGGTAACCAATGGGGTTCTACATATAATATGAATTCTTATCCATATTTTTTCTATAATTTAGTCATTTAAACTATTTATTGGTAGTTGGGGCTATTACAAACAATTGTGTTACTGCTCCTTGAGATGATTTCTTCAAAAAAAATATTTAGTGGGAACAATTGAGTTGGGTTAGACCTATGAGAATACCATGGATAGTGTATTACTTTTCCTTCTCAATAAATTGCATCCATGACTTAGAAAAATCCTAAAATATCAGGCCTAGTGTACAAAGCCATTGAGTTCCTAACACAATATTACATCCTTCCAAGGGAAAGGTAAACATGTATTCCCTAAGGTTGTATTTGTCCATCCATACCTTATAATTTCTACATTTTACCTTACATGTCAAGGTCCACCATTACTTCAAAAGAGTTGAACAAATACATGTAATAATCATTCCCTTTGGCCCACCCATGGATCGATCAAATTTTAGGTACTACATGAATCATGAGGATAATAAGTCATTGTCCCTTAAAATGCCCTACCACTTTCATGGTTTAGGGCATGGATATCCTAGATAAGACATGTATTGATATATTAGGTAGTTGGTGCTCTGTCATTTCCAACTCTTTAGGTTGCTCTTTAGTTTTATTTTCCTCCTATTCATTCTATGATTCCCTAGTGGAAGGTTTATCCACATAAAGTAATATAGTTTCAATTGTATGCACTTGTAGCCTAGAAAATATTTACCATCATAATTATAAAATAATTCTTGAGATATCTATGCATCCATTTATTCTTGGGTAAGATGTTTTATTGAAGATGATTTGTTGACTGGGTTTAATGAAGTCTAGGATGAAGTGGTGTTTGAGCTTGTGGAGGTTTGAAGGTATGCCTTCATACCATGAATTAAGAGTTAACCAACCTAGCCAAATATACTACAACCATGATGCTTATTGGCTTGAACATAACCCATTAATGAATTAACTTTAAAAAATTGCACTCAATCCCCTTCTTCAATTTTCCATATTTTCAAGCTATGTTTGGTATTCATTATGATTGTTGTTTGTTTTAACTTGGTGAGGGATCTCATGAGATTAAATACTCATAAAGTCCAAATTGAATGATTAATTATGTTTCAAATTCAGACCAAGTAAGATGCAAGTGTATATTCTCCAACTATTGTTTGAGGACTAGGGGCAGTCTATATGCTCCAAGCATTTTGAATCCCTATGGATGTGGTGTATCTCTAAGTGAGTGCATCCAATGCCCTATGAATTGTATGAAGTGCTAATTTAAGAAGTGGTACGTGGCTCATTTGAATGACCATTAGATTTTTTTACCAAGTCTAGCTCCTTGCTTAGGTGTAATATTTGATGCTTTTCCTCTTAAGCTACCCTACCCTACTGGGTGCCTTGCTAGGAAAAAGGAAGAGAAGAAAAATATGGTAAAATAATTGAAAGCAAGAAAAATCTAATCCAAACTAACTAGCCTAGAATACAGGTGGAAATGCACTAAATATATAATATACTCTTTGTACCATGGTGGGTTGAATAAAAACATGTATTGCAACTGACAACACACAAGGTAGACATTTTTACAAACATGCATCATACAAAACACCCACACAAGAACTAGGACAAAAATGCTAAAATAGTCATAGTTTCTTGTTTGTGTAAACTTTAGATTACATACATGCCAAGAAAGAAGGCTAAAAAACCAATCAACCAATAATATAAGGTTTGAGCTAGGCCAAGATACATAAGATAATGAAAGAAAATTCCCACAAAAGACCAAATAATAGGCACAAGTATGACTATATTGTGATAATTACAATGAAGAAGAAGGTATTTATAAGAAAATAATTCCTCCCCCTCCCCAGAATTCACATAGAAATTCAAAATTGTCTAGTTCAAAATTGTTCAGGCTTGTCAGCATCAACAATGAATGATCTTGAAGTATTGAGGATTTTTAGCCATAGATTCTATAGGCAAAGTGTCATTGAGCTACTTCATGCTTGAAATACCCATGGTTAGACAATCTATCATCAATACCCTAGATTTTGTGCTACCCCTTGGGCTGACCTCCATGCTATCACTTTTAATGCTTCAACTATTACTTGGAAAATTGCATTCAATTATGGGATGCCAAGAACATAACCAAACCATCATCCCTTACCTCATGTTTGATTGCAGTGGTTTGGTCCAGTGGTATCGATGGTGGTTGGCCTTCCCTATACTCCTTTAACAGGTATACCTATAAATATTCTCCTTAGTGCATCCTATAGAGGTAGTGGATGCCACCTTCTATATTTTTTTAAGGAGATAAATTTTATTAGTGGCCCATACCTTCCTATTTCAATTGTCATCCCGATGAAAATTGGGAATGTCAGGCCTTGAGCTATGGTGGGCATGCCTCTGATTAGTGTTCTCCTATTGTACCTTCTACTATTCTCCCATCATGATTTTTGGGGTGGACCTTAAGGGGGCCAAGAAACCTCAAAGCATACTTGAGGCTTCATAACTTAGAATCTCTAGGATGCTAGGCTTTGGAAATTAATTTGAGCTTTGAGCTCCTCTTGAGGGAGAGGGAGTTTTCACAACCATATTCATGCTCAATTATCTTGAATCACCTGACTTCCTCCACTCAAGCATCTAATAATGTGGAAGGAAGCCAAGCTAAGTGTCCCATTCATTTTAGGAAGGAGATAGATCCATGGGTTTTGGATGAGATAGAGTTCCACCATGGGAAAATTCCCATTAGTTATTTGTTGGTCACGAATCCACCTAGTCATATAAAATATGCCCTAGACCGGCCAACATTGAAAGGCCGAGAGAAAGAGAAGTCTCCTAGGCCAATATCCAGAGAGGGTTGGCTCCCAAACTAATCTAAACTTGTTTGAAGATAAGGGTGCGGGAAAGAAATGGAAAATGCAGAAAGAAAGGGAAATAACAAAAAGAGATGGAAATATGGCTGAAGCCGATAGTTGATAGGGAGAACAACCTCAGATAGCAAATAACCTCAAACCAGATCCCAAAGATAAGTAGCAACTGATTCTTAGAATGCACATACATAAATTGGATCAAACATTGACCATAAGTTTGCCTTCAATTATACTTCAAATGTTCAAGTGGAAACATATCCAAATTCAAAACAACAGAATTCAACTAAAACTTTAGCACTCGACAAAACAGAAGTGAATTACATAGAAAGCATCACATAAATATCAGTTTGTAACACCAACTCAAAAGACTCTAAGAACAGAGCAAAATGCACTTAGGATTTCTGCTTCAATTTTTGCAAAAATGTCCTCCCCTTTTTGCTTGAGATTTTACATTGGTATTTATAGAGGTCTTCCCCCTCTCTTTCGCATTACAAAATTTAAAACATAAAACAAATTTTGAAGAGGCGATCCATAAAATATGCACTTGAAAAGAGAAACAATCCCCCTTAATCTGCCTTGGAGAAATCACACTCCCTATTTTTATGGATCAAAACTGAAAATTAAATAGAAACAAGGGACCATATTTCTTCATTAAATGGCTGTTCTCGGGGCATGCTTGAAGTTGTTAGGAGATCACGAATAGGAGATTTTAATATCGAAGGCATCTTTAATTTTGGTGGCATCGAAAACTGCCTGATTTAACATGTTCTTCCATCTTGCGCACATAGGTAAACAACAAAACATTTAATCTTGGAGCCTCTTTGACCTCGATCTCAAAATCAGTTGAAGAGCTTTTAAAACATTACTTTGTTCGATCCTTATCTTCTCCTCACGTTCTCCTATGCAATTTGAAGAAAAATGTAGACACAAATTTATTGGACCTTCATTTTCACTTCTATCACAAAAATGCAACATGTCATGATATCGCGACATTTTTAACTGACTGCTTTGTCTTGTTGCCACCTGTTGCGAAAACGTGACATGTCGTGAAATCATGACATTTTACCCTTGCTGCTTTCGTCTGCTTGAACTTCCACAAAAATGTGAAAAGTCACGAAATCACGACATCCTCCTCTCTTTTGGCTCTTATCATCTTCATTTTCGTGAAAACGTGACGTGTCACGAAATCGTGACAATCTGCCTTCATTTTGTTCCTTCGCTACTCCAAGTCACGAAAATGTAACATGTTGTGAAATCACGATGTATTCCTATTGGTGCTGTCCTTTCCACTTTCTCATCGTGAAATCGTGACATGTCGCGAAATCACGACAATTTTCTCCTTCTGGCTCCTTTTCTACTTTATACCCATGAAAACATGACATGTCATGAAATCACGACATTCCATACTATCTTGCTCCTTTCGTACTTTCTCCTCATGAAATCATGACATGTGAAATCGTGACATTCTCCTCGCTTGGCTCTTTCTCCCCGACATGTCACGAAATTGTGACATTCTCCTCTGTTTTGCTTCTTTGCTGCTCCAAGTCGCGAAAATGTGACAGGTCATGAAATCGTGACATCTTCCTCCCACTTGGCTTTGTTTCCAAAAATGTCATGAAATCATGACATCTTCTCCCGCCTTGTGTTTATCTTCAGCACTTTCGTGAAAATGCACCATGTCACGAAATCGTGACATCCTCCTCTCGCTTGGCTCTTGTCGTCTTCATTTCTGCAAAAACGTGACGTGTCATGAAATCATGACAATCTGTCTTCTCCTTCATTGCCACTTTCTATCATGAAAATTTGACATGTCGCGATATCGTGATATTTCGTACCATCTTGCTCCTTCCTCGCTTTCCTGCCGTGAAAACATGACATGTCGCGATATCGTGACATTTTTCCTTGGCGCTCCCCTTTGCTACTATATGTCACAATATCGTGACATTTTCCTATCACTTTGCTTTGTTGCCACTGTAAGTCGTGAAAATGCAACATGTCGCGAAATCGTGACAACTTTGCCTTTACTGCTCCCTCACCGCAACAAGTCACGAAAATGTGACACTTTTCACTTTTCTATTTCCTTTTCTGCTTTTAGCCATGAAAATGCGACATGTCGCGATATCGTGACAATTTCTATGCTTAGCTATTTTCTGCATCGGATGCCACGAAAACGTGACAGGTCGCGATATCGCGACATGTCGCGATATCGTGACATTTTTCACTTACTTTGCTTTAGCACAAAACTTGTAGAGATTTTTGTATTTTACTTATTATCCCTTTCGAGGTGCTTGGAGGGACAAATAGAGGAGTGAGTATCTCTACAATTTGTGCATTCTTTTGCATGAACAACAACAACAAAAACAATGTGGAAAAAATGCCAATATTCTTGGCGGGTCTCGGGGTATATAGTTCTGTTGTATGCATGAACCTCATGCATTTATCCATTGGGCAACAGAGTCACAAAGCTGGAGGAGTAGAAGAAGTGAGTGCTGGTTGAAGTTGGACATTTCTGCGGGCTACTGCAACAAGCTCTAGCTGGCGCTCGATACTTAAAATAGGATCTTCAACAAAAATTTGTGGAATAGCAAAACTTCCCTTATTCCTTTAACTACTGCATTTTGCCTAGCTCGGTTGAGCTGGATAACCACCAGGTGCTATGAAAGGGTTTCCATGGCAGTGGTGAGAAGCACCTGGGTTACAAAAATAGAAATGCATGGGGTGATGACCAACAAATGTGCAGGCCATGGAATGGGAATGGTGAATGATGGAATGGTGGAATATGGAGGAGTAGAAGCGATAAATACAACAACTAAAGAGGGCGCTACTATACTACTAGCTTCTGGGATTCCATGAAAATAGATAATGAAATGGAAGTAAATAGGATGGAGAAAATGGTAGGAACTATGGAGAAGTGCTCAAAAGACAAAGGATTGGAAGAAAGGGGAAGTGAAGAAATGGGAACATCAGAGAGGGGAGTAGAAACAACAATAGTAGCTTGATTATTTACAGTGGAAGAAGGAGTAGGAGAGGAAGGGAATGAAGTAGATGGAAGCCACTACTTGCTAGGAAGGAAAAGAAAAAGAAAGAGAAATAAACATACCTGCGGGCTCGTGTGCAAAAGGAGCTGAAGTTGACAAATTTTTTTTTTTTAGATCACCAAAGTGAAACCTGACCTAAGCTCCTAAGCAACATTACTGCCCTCGAAACTTTATTTACTAGTTGGGCTATTTACAGTATTTACACAAAATTTTGCGACATGATTGGCATGCCGCCACCACAAACCCAGCTTCGGGTGTCTATCCGGTGAACCTGTAGTGTCCAGACCAGATCTGATCGTACTTGAGTTGATCCTTGAAGTTCGGATGACCTCTCAAAGTTCTCCATGTTGCGAACAGGGTGCAACATGGCAAGTTATCATGCATGCCAGTACCCACACAGTTGACGAATAATGTAGCAAAGAGATTTGCCACATGGAGGGCTCCTTTGGGTACCAGTTGCAGTAATGGCCGAAGCCAATACCACCATTTTGAAGAGTCCACCGACTGTGGACCGAGTACAGGCTCCTCCAACCCCTTGATGTGACAACAGGGCTTTTTCAGTGATGAGTAATCTTCTAGGATCTCTTTAGGCTCAGCTTCTTGATGAGACATGTTTAATGGGTTCTGGTTGAACACTTGCGTGCTATGCCCTAGGATACAAAAAGGGTGCAAAAATGTGCCCTCTTCATTCTCAGGTTTTACCACTTGAGCTTGTTCTTCTCCTTGGCTCATCTTCTGATGGAGACTGCAAGCAACCATATTATCTATTGCCGGGACAAAGCTTGCATATTCCCATTGTTGGACTTGGATGAAATCTGCCTCTTGAGCTCCACACGACTGCATCTCAGGTCTCTGCTCAGTATGAGGAATCTTCCATGGTGAATACTACGTAGGGTAGACAGGAGCAACGACTACCGGATAAGGTGATGGGGTTTCTCCCCACTACCACTTTCCTGACAGGAGCAAAAGTTGTTTCGCTCGCACTGCTTCCTCAAATATTTGAGGGAACCTTCGTTCACCTGATTGCAGCAAGAGGAGGCTCATGTCCAGGTAAAAGGCCCGAACATAGAAGAGGTGGGCTTGGGCGGGTGTCGGTTGGATCTCCCCTAGAATTCTCTTCCAAATTCTGTAGAATCGGACATTGAAGTCTGTGATGCTCTCCAGAGGTGTTTTTGTGATGGTGGAGAAGTGCATTAAAAGCTGAAAGGGATCCTGAGAGCCGTCGAATGTTCTGATTAGTGCTCCCACTAAGTCATCCCATGAGTAGATGCTTTTACACCCGAGCAGTCTGTACCACTGCAATGCCCTTCCTTCCAAAGATAGAACCAAAAGTCTGATCATGACATCTTCATGGATTATGTCATGGAGGATTGCCAAAGCAACAACATCTTCAAGGTGCTCTTGGGCCATTCCCTTAGTGCCATTGTATTTTGTCAGGGTTTTCAAGGTGCTTTTGGGAATCTCATGCCAACTTTGGAGATTCAGAGGGCCAGGATCATCCTAGCTAGGATAGCTTACACTTGCCATTATAGCAACGGTCTGCAGAGATCACGGTTATCGCCACTAAGTCAGAGTCGCCAGGTGAACATTCTTTTCTCCGCTTGTGAGGTCAAGGCTGCTCACCAAACCTTGATTCCTCTGGGATGTCTTCTTTTAGATTTAAAAGGCATCTACGATCAAGAAATTTGGATCTTCAGCTCAACAGAGTCGCCAGGTGATTTTTCCAGATGAAGACAAGCCAAAGATTCACCAAACTCGGGCTTCCTTAAAATATGGAGACTGTTCGTCCCATCGGGCGTGCCAAAAACTGTTGGTCATGAATCTGCCTAGTCATATAAAATGTGCCCTAGACCCAGCCAACATTGAAATGTCGAGAGAAAGAGAAGTCTCCCGAGCCAATCTCCAGAGAGGGCTGGCTCCCAAACTAATCTAAACTTGTTTGAAGATAAGGGTGCAGGAAAGAAATGGAAAATACAGAAAGAAAGGGAAATAACATAAAGAGATGGAAATATGGCTGAAGCCGATAGTTGATAGGGAGAACAACCTCATATAGAAAATAACCTCAAACCAGATCCCAAAGATAAGCAACAACTGATTCTTAGAATGCACATACAAAAATTGGATCAAACATTGACCATAAGTTTGCCTTCAATTATACTTCAAATGTTCAAATGGAAACATAGCCAAATTCAGAATAGTAGAATTCAACTAAAACTTTAGCACTTGACAAAACAAAAGTGAATTACACAGAAAGCATCACATGAACATCAGTTTGGAACACCAACTCAAAAGACTCTAAGAACAGAGCAAAATGCACTTAGGATTTCTGCTTCAATTTTTGCAAAAATGTCCTCCCCCTTTTGCTTGAGATTTTACATTGGTATTTATAGAGGTCTTCCTCATATCTTTCGCATTATAGCATTTAAAACATAAAACAGATTTTGAAGAGGCGATCCACAAAATATGCACTTGAAAAGAGAAACAATCCCCCTTAATCTGCCTTGGAGAAATCACACTCCCTATTTTTATGGATCAAAACTAAAAATTAAACAGAAACAAGGGACCATATTTCTTCATTAAATGGTTGTTCTCGGGGCATGCTTGAAGTTGTTAGGATATCACGAACAGGAGCTTTTAATACCGGAGGCATCTTTAATTTTGGTGGCATTGAAAACTGCCTGATTTAACATGTTCTTCCATCTTGCGCACATAGGTAAACAACAAAACATTTAATCTTGGAGCCTCTTTGACCTCGATCTCAAAATCAGTTGGAGAGATTTTAAAACATTACTTTGTTTGATCCTTATCTTCTCCTCACGTTCTCCTATGCAATTTGAAGAAAAATGTAGACATAACTTTATTGGACCTTCGTTTTTGCTTCTGTCGCAAAAATGCAACATGTCACGATATCGTGACATTTTTAACTGACTGCTTTGTCCTATTGCCAGCTGTCGCAAAAACGCGACATGTCGCAAAATCATGACATTTTCCCCTTGCTGCTTTCTTCTGCTTGAACTTCCATGAAAATGTGACAAGTCACGAAATCGTGACATCTTCCTCTCTTTTGGTTATTGTCGTCTTCATTTCTACGAAAACGTGACGTGTCGTGAAATCATGACAATCTGCCTTCATTTTGTTCCTTCACTACTCCAAGTCGCGAAAATGTAACATGTTACGAAATCATGACATCTTCCTGTTGGCGCTGTCCTTTCTGCTTTCTCATTGCAAAATCGTGACATGTCGCGAAATCATGACAATTTTCTCCTTCTAGCTCCTTTTCTGCTTTATACCCATGAAAATGCGACATGTCGCGAAATCGTGACATTCTATACTATCTTGCTCCTTTCGTACTTTCTCCTCATGAAATCACGACATGTCACGAAATCATGACATTCTCCTCTATTTTGCTTTTTCACTGCTCCAAGTCGCGAAAATGTGACAGGTCACGAAATCATGACATCTTCCTCCTGCCTGGCTTTGTTTCCAAAAATGTCATGAAATTGCGACATCTTCTTTCGCCTTGTGTTTATCTTCAGCACTTCCGCAGAAATGCACCATGTCATGAAATCGTGACATCCTCCTCTTGCTTGGCTCTTGTCGTCTTCATTTCTATGAAAACTTGATGTGTCATGAAATCGCGACAATCTGTCTTCTCCTTCATTGCCGCTTTCTATCACAAAAATTTGACATGTCGCGATATCGTGACATTCCGTACCATCTTGCTCCTTCCTCGCTTTCCTGCCGTGAAAACGTGACATGTCGCGATATCACGACATTTTTCCTTGGCGCTCCCCTTTGCTGCTGTATGTCACGATATCACGACATTTTCCTGTCACTTTGCTTTGTTGCCATTGCAAGTCGCGAAAATGTGACATGTCGCGAAATCGCGACAACTTTGCCTTTACTGCTCCCTCACCGCAACAAGTCACGAAAATGCAACACTTTTCACTTTTCTGTTTCCTTTACTGCTTTTAGCTACGAAAATATGACATGTCATGATATCGTGACAATTTCTATGCTTAGCTATTTTCTGCATCGGATGCCGCGAAAACGTGACAGGTCGCCATAGCACGACATGTCGTGATATCGCGACATTTTTCACTTACTTTTCTTTAGCACAAAACTTGTAGAGATTTTTGTATTTTACTTATTATCCCTTTCGAGGTGCTTGGAGGGACAAACAGAAGAGTGATTATCTCTACAATTTGTGCATTCTTTTGCATGAACAACAACAACAAAAACAATGTGGCAAAAATACCAACATTATTGAAATGGCTTTCAAACTTTAGTTCATGAAAAAAATTTCTTAGTTGTCACTAGAAAGACTTGATGATCAATTGCTATTTAGTCTGATGGATCAATTAAGGTCCATGGCATGGTAAGCTTCAGGTTTAGCACTAGTTGGTAGCATGGATTCCATATTGGCTATACTTTATATGGTCTTTTGGATTCAAATGATTTGTAAGTAGTAGGAGCTTTGCCTTTCATTTTGGCTCTAAGTAGGTGCTCTGATCAAAATTGCCTTTGGAGGTAGGATTTTCTTGGTGTAGTGAATTTTCATTACATATTGGTATCGTTGAATTGATTTATCCTCAAAGTTAAAGGATGCTATTGTGAGCCTTTGATTATAGGGAATGACATGAACAACAACATTACTATTTAGCCCTATTCAATCAATTAGCTGGGTCCTCACCATCAAATTTGGAAAAATCTAGCTTGGGTATTCTATGATTTGTATTATTGGTAATGTGTTTTGGGATTTTTCCTTGGAACTACCTTCTTGACTCCCTACTGGCCTATCTAATGTGTAGTATTTGGCATCTAGGAGTACTATACAACTCTCAATGTGATATAATCTATCCAAATTGTCTAGTTTGGATATTAGCAATTGGAATGCTTATTGTTGCTCTTCTAAGAGTCTAACTTGTTCACCTAATCTCTCTCTTGGGTAGCTCTAGTACCTTTGACCATTTTTAAGCACTTGGGGGTCTCCAAAAATGTGTATGGGTGTTATATACTAAAATTATTAGCTCAAAAGGAGGATCAAAATGGACTATACCACAAAATGATAAATTTTGGCTATTTAGAATTTTTTTGGGAGGGAACTGCTACCAACCAACTACTCTAATTATAAAACTAGGTATTTTCTACACTATCAAATTGGTAACTGATAATAATTGCTCTAACAACTCAATACTCCTATAATTGACAACTCATTAATCTAATATATTCCATGTATTGATATATTCTCTAACACTAACAACTAACTACTCTTATATATTCTTTATACTATCAACTAAATACTTTATTTTATATCACAATTAGTGTTTAGGATCCATCAATTTATGAGGAGAATATTCTCCTCTACGTATTCTCAAATATTATTCTGGTTTTGGATGGGAAAGAACCTAAAAAAATTTCAATAGGGACATTCTAGGTCAATGTGTGTCTAGTTTCATGGGCTCTTTGATATACAATATTTGACTATGATTGGTGGTTGACCCAATTTATTAGAACTCTAACTATGGAGGGTTCCACCATATCTATAGTTACACTATCCATTTGTAGTGTACTATGAGAGTAATTTCCTAGGGCTAACCGCTAATTTATGCACCACAAAATGCAAATTATTGATATCTTTCTATGGATGAAGGCTTATCCTATTCCTAGCTAATCTCCCTATATACTCAAGGGCATGTGGGATCTTGTAGTTGTATACATGTACTTTCTAAGACATGGGTATTGGATTCTAAGAACCCTTACTTCACTAAATACTTTATGGACAATTTAGCTTAGCCAAAAATAACATCTCCTTCATGATATTTCAAACCCCCCACAAGGTTTCTAACCTAATCTACCAATAACAATTTTCTTTTATGATTTTTTGCATGATACTTTTATTCAAAAAAGAGTAGAATGGAAGATTTATAGAATATGAAAATATATGTAAGGTAAGAAATATTACTATTTCTACGAAATATGAACTTGGAAAGTGATTTAATACCACTTGTTAGGAACCTATAGATAAAAAAGAATGCAATCCATAATATTAATGTAGGAATTAATAGAAATACAAAATAAAATAACACAAGTGCTGAAGAAAAATAACTAATTAGAAATACAACATTACAATAAATCCTACTTTTTTTTCTATTGGTTTAAAAGAAGGGTTTTGAAAGGATCCCTAAACCTTTTACAAAAATAACTCAACAAGAGAGACAATATCCTGCAGACAATCTTCAGGAGACAAACTAGGAACAACAAAGATAGGGAGACAATCTCCATAGGACCAACTAAAAATGAAACTTGAAATTTAAAAGAGGTTTCCCACATGGACAGGGAAAACCAACAAGCAAAAAAATGAAACAGACACCAAGAATGAGAACAAGGGCCCTATTGGCCCCTATTGGAACAATGTAAAGGATTTAAAATTGAAACCAATTTCTCGCTCAAAAAATTGGATTATAATTCCCATAAGGGAAAAGCAACACGAACAAGAGAATATCGTACAGGAGTCATTCACAAGCCAAGAAGATGGATCAATAACATGAGGATATCTCTATAGGCTATGAGATCTTGTTGTAATGGATACAAAATGCATAGTCTAAGTTGGGATGGTCCAAAGGAGATAGCACCGCAACACCCCAAAACTAGAAGCATAATATGACATAGGGACTATCTTTGAGAACCCAATATCTCTAGCAATCGAGTAAGCATAAGGTATCTCCTCCCAAGACCAAAAATAAACTACAAAAATGGTCTATCAAACACTCACCAATGATATATTAATGCCTAGCCTCACCAAAAACTACCCAGGAGGTAATCATTAGAAGCCTACTACGATAGCTAAACAAAAATTATAGGGTCCAATATCCAAGGTCTAAAAGCAACTGTAGAGAGAGGATCCACCAAAAAACCTTAGAGGTAAAAAAGCACTATATATTATAAATATAGAGTAGAAGACCTTGAACCTACCATCGAGAGCCCAACCAAAAAGCAACCAAGAGAGTTTCCCATCTACAAATTTTAAAAATGAGGTCCCCTAGCAAGACCAAGAAAATGCAAAAAGAGAAAACCCTAGGCCACTTACACAGCGGGTGCTTAGGATGCAAAACCCAATTCCTAAATATCAACATAGAAGAGGTGAGGAGGAAGCCACCACTGTGGACAACGATGAAGCACAAGGTCCCACTCAAAATGCTAGGAAAAACCATAGGGGAAATCTCCATAGCACCATATCTTGAATCGAGCTAGCAAGAAGTCAACCAACACCAAAGGGTGCTGAGGAAAGGATATCCAAGACATTCCAACTAGACAACAATATTCACTTATGGATATGGGAAATCACTTCTTGGGAGGCTCCACGAAGATCCCATAAAGGTACTAGAAATGCACTAGGCAATATGAATATCCCAAGAAGACCTTCCAAGCCAGAGAACCATAGGATATGAGCATGGGGGAAGCAATAAATTTGAAATGAGGACCTCCTGCCTAGAGTGGGAGGCCATACCAATCCCCACCATTCCATTTATTTACAATAAATCCTACTTATAATAAAATAATGATTACATAATTTTTCTACTTACATCATTATTAATTCATGCTTATAATAGAAATAACAATTATATCATATCATCCCATACACACTAGGCACCTAAGGTGTAATATTACATAATGATAGTTATGTTAGGATGATGTCTTAAAATTATGAAACATCAATTCTTCTTGAACCAGAGGTAATATTGGATTATCTATCCTAAAAATGTTGCAACTAGACTCTCACTAAATTGTTGGTGCATTGGTAGAGTTTATAGTTGGAAGTTGCAACATGGGAGCCACTTCACTAACTTCAATAATATTTTTCACATTTTAAACTTTGAGGAAAAAGCTTTTGAATGGGGAGGGCATGTTAAGAACCTTACGTACTAACTATTTAATTTGTATAATTAGTCATGTTATTAATAGTAGTTAGGGTTAAGGTTTGTAAAAAAATTGTATATTTTCTTATTATATATTAGATTGTAATAAGAGAAGAGGGGAGAAATTACATTTTTGCATTAAGAGTTTTAAAGGAGGTAGCTCCCTCAAAGAGGCCTATGATAGTATGATCCTTCAAGTAATGAATATAATTCATGCTTCATTTTCCTTTTTCATGTATATTTTTCGCGTTAACTTTAATGTTTCAGGAATATTTAATTGAAAATGATTTTGATCCTAACATCAATATGAACCATCGAAATCTAGAGTCCTTAATAAAATTGGGTACACTAACAATAAAATCCTAGCATGAAAAAATATGAGGTGTGATATAGGCATATTAAAGATACCTACCATAGGCAACATGTTTCACCACCAATTCTTTGTAATATAGGACAAAAAACACTCCAAGAGCACAGAAAATGCCAAGACAATTAGTGAAGTGATGACTAGCTCATCAATCTCCCAAGGATCCAAGAAGAAAACTACAATAGAGATTAACATTTTAACTACACTTACAATGATATCAATGGTCAGTTTGGTGGTAAGGTAGACTACAATTAAAGGACAAAGGATCTTCAAAATGTACCAAAAAATGCTTATAAAGGTCTTAGTAGTGTAGGAACATCAAAGGAAGAAAAGCCAACTCCAAGAGGGGGAAATCCCTCAAAGAGACATCCCTCTTGATTTGGGAATGACTAGTGTTATAGCCATTTCTATAACTACTTATACATCCCTTTTATCATCCATTTCTCCCCTTGTTTCTCTATTATTTCTTCTTCTACTCGTGCTTCTTATTCTCCCCTCATCCATATTTTTAGCTAAACTTCTCTCACCCTCCATCAATGTTCATCATTCTCCTAGAAGAGCTCTACCTCCAATAGTTTATTGTTATCTAAGACCACACTTATTGCTTCATTTTGATCGTATTACATTCAAGTATCTACCACACAATTGTTAGTAGCATTTAGCATATCACTACCATTAGCCTTGTTTTCATCCATCATATCATCACTAGTTAACATGATAGTACAACTAGCATCAAAACCCACTCTTTTTTTTTCATCCTATTTTCTTCCATCACCATACAATTTGTTTTTCCTTCCATCTCCACATGTTTGACTCACCTAACATCTTAGGAAAGACAAATCCTACTCCAAGTGATAATACCTACCTCCCTAGCTCAAGAGGCTGAGTTTATAAGAGCACCCCTTTAATCCAACACAACTATAGGGTCATGCCTAGCATTTGTATGGAAAACAATGTCGAAGCCAGGGGAAATAAACATCAAAAATGAGTTTGATATCCTTTCCACTAAAGAAAAGAAATAGAAAAATAAGTATAATCAACTTAAAGATAAAACCTCTAGGATATAAATCCTAATTAAATTATAGAAAACTAGAAAAAGGGACAAGATTTAGATTACAAATAAGACAAAATTTGATCCCTCTATGGCGATGATAGTTCTCACTGACTTGAACACCTAGGTGTCTAACTTGAACCTAAACCAAATGGAATCATAAAAAATAGTCCAAATTATAAAATAATTCACACTTGGTGTAGCCATAATTTTTTTTTGATTGATGATTAAGGATGAAGCAATGTAGAAAAATAAATTAAGAGCATGAAATAGAAGTGATACAACTAAAGGAATAAAGGGATCAACTACAATAGGGAATGGGGATATGAAAGGGATGTTTTACAAAAGGACTAATTGAATAAGTAGTCTTATGCCTCAAATACTAACTTACTAAGGCTGAAAAGAACTAGCAATAGGTGGCAGATTTTTTAGAACAACTTGTACAAGGGAAAATCTGTCACAAGCCTCCTTGGTAGGACTTATCATGGTTATTGGTTATATATTGATATGTAGTTTTTCAATGCTTAATATCACTTATATTATCATGATAGGTGGTTAATTGTATTTTATTATTTTCTTATGTTATGCTAGAATATGGTATTGTTGATGATGTGTATGGTTGCAGTATTAGGTACTCTTACGAATGGATGGATATGGGATAACCATAAAAAATGAGAGACCTAAAAATAGAAATGATGGTGATGATTTATTCATCAACTCTAGGGTAATTAAATACCCTCATGTCATTACATTTAATAACTATGTGTTTGGGTTGTACTTACACCACTAACTGGGATGATGCTTGAGCAAGGGAGCAATTCCTAATAGTTAGGTGATGACATGGTAGTCATCATTTAAACAAAAACAAATAAATACTACTAAGGAACAATACAATTATTTGGTTAATAAGTATTTTCTTGGTATGCTTGCACTTAATACTTGGAATAAGTCTAGCAAAGGATTCATTAAAAAAGAGGTATTAATAAATATAGAGGTTTTATTGATGCCCAAATAATTAATATCAATGTTAATAATTAATATTAACATTAGATATTAAACTAGCATAATTAAGGGTGCAATTAATTATCAATTTTTTTGCTAATGTTATATTATTGCACTAACATTAGAGAAATTAATAATGTGGAATTATTAATATTTTACTTATGAGGAAATGGAAAATAAATAAAGGAAATACTTTATTACCTTGAATATAATAACAAAGAAATTTTGAGGTCAACCTTATAAAAAAACAAAAAACTCCTCCAACAAAAAAATAGAGGTTGGAAAATTTGGTTATGAGCGGGGGCTTCTTCTTGGATGGTTTGGGAAGAATGAGAGAAAAAAATAGGGTAGTTGAGAAAAAAGACCACTAGAGCAATGAAATAATTCCTTGGATTAGCTTCTTGGTGAAAGTATTTTCTTTTCAAGTATTTTTTCTAGCACTGGTTTCTCTTTGTTTTTAAATGTATGTTTGGCATAAATTTGGATATAAATAGCATTTGTAATAAAGTTTTTAAACATTTAGGGAATTATGTTTTTTTAATTGAGTAGCATCTAATTCTCTATTACATCCAAGATAGCCAAGAAAAAACTTATATTTAAGTGTTGCTTGGATTTTTTAAAGCAAACAAATTTCTTCTCAGAGATGCTTAAGACTATAGTAGCTTCCCAAATAATGCCTGATGTATGATTATTAGCCGATAGAAAGAGACTCAAACTTCGAAAAGGAGATAATTGTTTTGTGTTTAACCTTGGAAAGTATTTTATAGAAACCCCTTAACTTTTTAGTTGGACTTGAAAGAGCAAACAATCACTTTTTGTGGAACTTGAAATTGTGTTGATTACATTGTCTAGCACCAACATTGAGTATTACATCTTGAGACACTGTAAATAGCACTTTGTATCCTTGATTGAGGTGATTTTATTGTTTTAGAAGGAGACTATGATTATCTTGTCTTTTAGGGTGGAAAAAATAAAGTAAACACCACACGTAGCCTAAAATCCATAAGCTTAAATAGAATCTGAAGTGCAGTGTGTTTTATAGTTACCTCTGAACCTGGTCAGAAACCATAGTGACTGTTTAGACATCTGACATTGACTTTGGTGTAAGTTTACATTGTAGTAAAATCTTAAGAAAAAGAAAAAAGGATATTTAATTAACCACATTAGAACTATCGGAGACATCGATTGTTAATTTATACTTAGCTTTCTTGCATATAAAATGTTGCTATGTTTGCTATGTAGAAACCAGAGAGATAAAGTTTGGATTTCCATGTATGTTTAATTAAGCATTTACTTTTGAAAACTGCTTACCTAATTAAAACGGACCAGAAACGTACATAATCTATAATTTGAATGATTGAAAAAACATGATGAGTTGTGGTTGAACTTGTAAAGTAAAGGTAATTTTTTGGAATAGGCAAATTAATTAATAGTTATGGAACATCTTGTATTACCTTTAAAGTCTATAAATGAGTAAACCAGGGGTTTCTTTGAAAAATGTTAAAGATAGAAAAGAACATTTGTTTTGACCATTTAAAGGGATGCTTAAATATTCATCTTATATTGTGCACATTTTCATGAAGTTTTAGTATTCAAAGTAGATTTAGGAGTTCTTAAAGAATTATGATTTATGGTTTGGAAAGTTAAATGGTTATTGATAGAAAGGTATTACTTTGGTATTTATAATTGTTTTGAAAATGCATTTAAATCATGAGATATCAAATTGGTTATTTGAAGCGAATGTTCTGGTTGTTATAAAATAAAAAAGGATTGATTTTTGGCTAGTTTTTATTATTGAAAGTAAGTTTTATAATTTTTAAATAAGTTGTATGTAAATTAGTAGAATGGAAGTGGATTCTATTCTAGAGATAAGTATAGGTTTCTCTCACAATATTGTAATATGAGATTATATGGAAATATGCATGGTTGCACTATTAGAAATAGAGTCTATTCCATCATATGGGTTATGTAAATGTATCTTCCAAGGTACATACTTAGATTATTTTAGGGGCAAGTTATCTAGTTACTTCATGCAATGTAATAAGTCTAAAAGTGTCAATGTGCAAGTTGTACCTTGCACAACTAGATAGAGTGTTGTCCAAGTATCCTATTTTGCCTATATAAGGATGGCCTCATAGATAGATAGAGATATATAGTGAAAGATAGAATCATAGATAGAGAGTTGGGGGACATAGTGTAGCATAGTGTGTGACACAATCCATTGGTGATGGATGCAATGTAGTTCAATAGCTTTATATTGGAGTGTTAATTTCCTCCATAGCTACATTGTAATATTTTATATTTTAGTCATATAGCAGATTTACTTTATTTCATATTATTTTGCATCTCGTGATTACTATCTCTCCATGCTTGCTACATCAAAATATAACATTTCTATCAAATCTTAGGTAGATCTAGTTTGTGTAGGTTTATAGGAAAGCCACCATTATCATTAAGCCTGAGTGTTTTGACAAATTGATGTGCTACTAGACCAACCACTATCAAAAGCCCTCAAAAGAATCTAGGTGGTATAATAAGGGAGAGTCACGAGTGAGGACTAAAAGAAGTCTCAGTTCTAGAAAATGTTGAGATTGCAATTGACCAGAGTCTTTCCACAAGAGTTTCAAGAAAAAATCATGAATATTAGGACTCAGGATTCAAGCCACTAGAGTGATAGATTATTCTGTGAGGATTATCTAGGATATATGAAAATTTTCTAATTAGTACCTAAAGTTTCTTTTGTTTGTAGGTAACTATTTATTAGAGGATTGGAACTCCTCCTATGATAGAAATCTAGGAGACTCCAACTTTATTTCTCGAAGGTCGATGTGCCCTCATAGTGCAAATATTAGTTCTTTATGCAAGAGAAGAATACTGTGGAAGAAGACTTAGTGTGAAGAGTTCTGGTGAAGTCAAGAGACCGAATATCTCCATTGTTGAATCAAATAACTTCACAAGTTGAAGAACATACCATAAAAGCCTTAACATAAAAAGGCCATAGAAGCCTTGGAGAAGAGGCCACAGGAGCCTTGAAGGAGAAGCCACATAATTCTTAATACCAAAAGTCCACATGAGTCTTGGTATTGAAAAAGGCCATAGAATCCTTGATACTGAAAAAGGCCATAGAAGCCTTGAATCAAAAAGGCCATAGTAGCCTTGGTATTGGAAAAAAATTCCATAAAGCATTGATCCTAAATTTGAAGAGAATATCTAATTTAGAAACATACTAAAGATTTTAAATAATTGTTGTAGGAAAAGAAGATTCAATGAGTTGGAAAACTTCCTACAAGAAAGTTAGAAAGGGCATCTACTTCAGAATCAATTCAGTACCTAAAGCAAAATCAAAGAGATCAAGAGAAGATCTTATTGCAAAAATTCCAGTTAAGGAAGGAGAAGGAGAATAAGGACTAGGCGAGTATTGCTTGAATCCAAAAGTAATAGAATCAAAGATCCAGAAGAATATATCATTACCAACACTTCCAAGAGTAGAAGGTTGAATAAAATATCTTAAGGAAGACCATCAAAAGTTGATAGATCAGAGACCTTGAGAAGATATTATCGAGCATAAATAAAAGGCTAGGAGAGCCTTACTAAAGAAAATCTCAGAGGATAACTCATTGGAGAAATCCACTATCAACGAGAAGCCTTTGATAGTGAAAGAATTGGGACAAATATCACCATCCAACAACAAGCCCAAGAGAAGAAGAATTTGACAAAGAGTGCAAAATATGTGAAGAAGAATCTGGCAAGGAGTGCCAAATATGTGAAGAAGAATTTTGCAAGGAGTGCCAAATTTAAGAAGAATATTTTGGTATGGCGTGCCAAATTCATAAAGAAGAAGCTGGCAAGGAGTGCCAAATCTCAAAAGAAGATCCTGATTGAAGTAAAAAATCGACAAGATGACTTGAAGATAGAAGAAGCTCACCAAATATTGAATATTTGAAGATTTCTTCTCATAGAAAGAAGGCATCACTTTAGAGACAGACTTCTCAAAATCTGCATCAGAAGGAGAAGAACAAAAGAGGAGAATAAGCCATAAAATCCTAGGCTCATAAAAAAAGGTCGAGACCATCATTTGGTGAAGGAGCTATTCAAGATAGTCTACAAAGAGCTTCAAGAACATTCTCGTAGCAACAACTTGGTGATTCTAGAAACCAAGATCTACATCCTCTACAAAATCAATAAAAAGAGCTACAAAAAAAAGGTATGCAACTTTTTGGTGTAAATATTGGATATTTTGAGTCCCTAAGTCAAATTTTTCATTGATGTCACTAGATGAAGTCATCATTAATGTCAAAGACTTCATCAAGAAACAAAGGTTGTCAAGGTTGTTATTTGATATCCAAGAAGAAGGCCAAAGGTTAAGAGAATAAGTGTAGAAGTTAAAGGCAAAAGGACTCCATAATATCTTAATAGTATATGGAAGCTTAGTTTAAAAGGTGTTTCATAAAAATCCCAAGGAGGCTTGTGCAAAGTTAAAAAGGAGATATAATATTTATTTTATAAATTATTTAAATTCAATGAGAATTTAAATTTCATAAATAAATATTATTTACACCATGGTATGCAATGAGAAGGAAACAATAAACTCAAAAGGATACTTGTTTTTATAATATTAAGTGATATGGTTAAAATACCAAAGCAAAATATTTATAATATTCATTATAATATTTTACAATACTCAAAGATGGGTTTGGAGTTAAAATATTCAAAGCACCTTTATTAAAGTCCTAAACTTCGTCAACGTTACATGGTGGTGAAATCATTCGAATCGCCAACGTTTTACAAGCATGGAGGAAATTAATATATATACCTATGCCCAAAGTGCGTTAAAATTTATCCTTGCTTGATTGATTAATATTGCATGTGAATTGGAAAGAAGATCTCGTGAGAAAGTTTATGAATTTCATGTGCCGATGAACAAAATAAAGCAGAAGGCATCGATCGTTCGAAAGCCAACTGGGCAGCTTGGCCTAGTGGCAAGAGGGCAGTGGCCAGAGCGCTTGTAGGAAAGGAGGCTAACATTCAAAACACGGTGGTTGTGCTTGGAAGTCGTGTTGGTTGAAGGTACCAAAGGTGCACATTTTGCAAGGTGGAATGTGGGAGATACAATTTGAAGTGCGTGGTGCTTCTTAAGTTTCAAACGAGTGCATAGCTCATGCAACGGTTGGAGCCACGACTAAGGTTTTTGTCACGAGCATCATTGAGGGTTCAAATCCCTCCAAAGGCGAGGTAAATATTTTTGCATTAAATTTAATTATTGCCTAAGTTGGGAGATAAAAGGGGTGTTAGTCGGATTTGCTTAGAAGGGTTGCTAGTTGGATAGTGGTGGTTATTGAAAAGTGTCAATTAGGAGTAATAAGGAGTTTTGAATTTATTTTTTAATAAAGTCTCAATTATCATATTGGCATATTGGAGAATTAAGAATTTTGAGTATTGTTTTAATTTTAATACGGGATTTTTGTGTTAAAGAAGATTATTGTGAAGGTGTTGAATATTATTTAAGTTGGAGTGATAAGGTATAATTTTGATATCATTTTGCATTGTGTTTTGTTGAGGAAATTATTATCTTCTAACCCTTATTGAGATTGGCAAATAAGTAATTGTGAGTGTAGCAAATTTGTGTGGCCTACTCCTTCTCAAGCAAAAAGGTATGGGAAAATTATTCCTTGGTTGAGTTGATTGTTTGACTTTCTAGAAAATAAAGTTTGGAGAGAAAAGGATTTGATTAGGGTTTCCTTTTCAAAAGTGTTTGAGTTAATGCTTCAAGGTTTTTTGGAATTAAGTGTTGTTATTAAAACCTTGTTTTATAAGCATTGTTGTTGAAGCCATAGGTTGTGTGAAGAACTTGAGTTAGGGTTTTGAAAAGAACATGAGTATCATTGTTATGTGATATTTGTTATTGAGCATTGTTGAAAATATTTTGAGTTGGTGGTTATATGCTTGGACTAGGGTGTGTAAGAAATGGGTGTTTAATTGAGTGATTGGTTGAGTAGAGTTGGTTGAGCCTAGTCAAGTGGTTGTATGAAGTGATTGTTCAAGTTCCATAAAACAAACTATTTTATATTCTATTTTGAGTTGAGAAAGTGATTGAGCATTGAGTGTAGAACATATTGAGTCTCTAACAATTATCTTTATGCTTCTATGAGATTGGAAAAGTTTTGTGTGGACTTATTAAGTAGATTTGAAGTAAGTCTTTGAGGAGACTTGTGGACCGATTTTGTGTGATATTTTTATGGAAGCTTACAATACAGATTTGGATAAGTTTTATGTGGAATTATTGAGCAGATTTGAATAAGTTGTGTGGTATTATTAAGCAGATTTGAATAAGTTTTGTGTGGACTTATTGAGAAGATTTGAAAAAGTTTTAAATGAGCTTGTTGAGTAGATTTGGACAGGTTCTAAGTGGACTTGTTGAGCATATTTGAGCAGGTTATAAGTGGACCTATTGAGAATATTTGAGCAGGTTCTGAGTGGAATTGTTGAGAAAATTTGAGTAGGTTCTAAGTGGACCTATTGAGTAGAATTTAGCAAGTTCTGAGTGGACTTGTTGAGTAGATTTGAGAAAGTTATGAGTGGACTTGTTGAGCATATTTGAGAAGGTTCTAAGTGGACTTGTTGAGCAGATTTGACTAGGTTCTTAGTGGACCTGTTGAGTAGAATTTAGCAAGATTTTAGTAGACTTGTTGAGCAATTTTTGAGTGGACTTGTTGAGCAAATTTGAGAAAGTTCTGAGTGGACTTGTGAAGATTTGTGCTAGACCAAATGGACTGTATTTAGTGTATATTAGAGATAAAGTTTTAGAGGTGACAAAGTAGAGAGGACAATAGTCTACAATGGATAGATATCCATCAGCAAGGGTAGTGAGGATAGGTGTTCTGAGTGGGGATAAGAGTCTTAAGTGGAGAGATATCCATAAACTAGTGTAGTGGAGGCAGTAGTTTTCTAGAGGATTACCAACCAGAGCATAGGAGAAGGAGTTATCTAGTGGATAAAGATACACGAACTTGATTTAGGGGATTAGTGTCTCCTTTGGACAGAGGTCCATAAATATTATAATTGGGAAGGATTCCCAAGATATTGATTGAGAAAATTTTTATGAAATATTTTCTCCGTGGAGTAGCCCACATTGGGTGAACCACGTAAATTATGGTATCTCTATTATGTATGGTGATTTATGCATTTATTTGATTACTGCTATTGATATTTATATCTACACATTGCTTAATATTGATTTGGAAAGAAAAGTAAAAAGTGGTCTTATACTATTCAACTCCCCCTCTCAGTATAAGCTTGTATTCTTAAATTGGTATCAGAGCAGGTTCCTTCAGAAGAGTTTAAAAACTTGAAGGAAAGGGTAACAATAACACAACGGATCCTAAGGAAGTATCCTCAAATAATTCAACACCAATATTTGATGGAAGTGACTATATGTATTGGAGTATGATGATGAAGATCTACCTGATGGCACTTGGCAATGAAATTTGGGAATCAGTGGAATTTGGATATGATCCCTTAGTCAATCCTCCTACAAATAAGGATGGTAAGCTTCTACAACACTACAATTCAAAAGCAATGAATGCACTTGTGAGAGGTTTACGTAGAACATAGTCTATGAAAGTTATGCATTGTCAAACTGCAAAAGAGATGTGGGATAAATTAAAAAATATATCTGAAGGAGATAAAAGTGTCAAGAAAGCAAAGAGTTGAAATATCAAAAGACAACTTGAAGAATTAAGAATGAACGAAGAGGAAAATATTAGAGCTTACCTACTTCGAATTGATGAGGTTGTTAATGATATGCGAGGACTTGGTATGAATATTGATGAATCTGATGTTTGTGATAAAGTCTTAAGATATCTTACAAAAATATTCAGTGAACAGGTTTCTGCTATAGAAGTATCAATAGACGGTGATACTTTGACAAGAGATAAGTTTCTTGGTATGCTCACAATATTTGAGATAAGAACAAAAGATCCTATGTCCCAGAAGGAAGCAACATTCAAAGCAACCAATAAGACAAAGGGTAAGAAGTCAGAATCAAGCAATGAGTCATCTAGTCATAAAGAAGCTAAATATGGTAGAAGAGATAAGGACTATAGAAGATCTAGAGATCTAAGATTTATTAAGTGTTTCAATTATGGAAATTATGGATATTTTGCAATAGATTTTCAAGAACCTAAGAACAACAATTATGAAGAAAAATAGGATCACAGGTACAGGTATTCAAAAAGATACAGGTATAAAGAGAAAAGCATGTATGGACAAAAAATACAAGGAAAGAAGTTTTTCCAAAGGTAAAATAGGATCTACTATGCGGATAAGGAAACTAAGTACTCAAGTGATAAATATGTTAGTTTTTCAGACAATGATAGAGATGAAGTCTTATTTATGATTGAAGAAAAAGAACCAGTTAAGAAAAGGACTCCAGTAATTATCAAGTGTTTTAGATGTGGTAACTTCGGACATCTTGAAGATGATTGTACAAAGAATGGTTATAGTTTTAATTATGATGAATATGAGAATACACTTTAAGGACCAGATGAAAATATTCTAATGGATTTAGAAGAAGAAGTAAGTGATCCTATAGAAGATAAGCCAAAAGAAAATAGAGTTGTGGACAAAGGCAAAAAAATAGAGGAATATTCAAAAAAATATGGTTATGATCTAAAGGGAGAACTTATCTATGCCCTTGACATAGTAAATAAGGTAAGGAAGCAACATCTAAAATTGAAATTCAATTTCAAGAATGTGATGAAGAGAGAAGATTGCTCATATAGGATTTAGAAAAATCAAAGGCTAAGGCAAAGAGGTTCAAAGATAAGTTAGAAGCAAAGATCTTGAAATGTGAGAAGTTAGCATAAGAAGTGGCACTACTAAGAGAAGATTTAGAATACTCCAAGGTCAAGATGAAAGGGTTCAAAAATAGCTCAAAGAACTTGGATAAGTTCATCAAGATACAAAAGCCTACATCAAGCAAAATAGGTCTTGTATCTGAACAGGTTCAAAAGAAATGGGAAGGAGAGTCAACTTCATGTTTTGGAGGAGAAGAAACTTCAGATGAAGATACTTCAAAAAAATATAGTGTAAAATATAGTGAGATATCTAAGGATGAGTTGGACAATAAAGAGTTCAAAAAGAATAAGAACAATGTACAAATAAGATACATATGGAACAACAATCAGAACAGGTCAAGAGAGACTAAGAGACCAATGAGTTCAAGTCAAGGAAACTTCAATGGAAGATGTTTTTCATGTCACAGGTTTAGGCACATGGCTTCACAATGCAGGACACATGAAAGACAGGAATATGGGAAAAAATAACTTTTCCATGGGTATTGCTACTCATGTTATCAGTTTGGTCACAAGGAAATACATTACAGGGTTCATGATAGAAGAAGATATGGCTTCACTAGGAGAAATCCTAAGACATTTGCACCTCCAAGGAATAATAAAATTAAGTGTTATAAGTGCAACAATTATGGTCACACAACAAAGTGTTGTAGAGCAGACATCCCCGAAATAGGTATGAACATGAACAAGAATAGGAACAGGAATAGTAGGAACATAAATATGAATAGGAATAGGAACATGGATATGAACAAGAACATGAACAAGGATATGAATAGGAATAGGAATAGGAATAGGAATAGGAATAGGAATATAGATATGGACAAAAATAATGACATGGATAGAAACAGTTAGAGGATTCAAAAAATTCAGAAAATAAGAGAAGATGATAAAGGTAAAGAACATTGCTTTTTGGGAGTAGAAATACTCCCACCCAAGAATTAACCACCTCAAAAGGAGATGGGGGAGGGTTTAAGCTAAGAGGCTCATTATTATACCTTTGCCCCAAAGGTGACCCTTTTCTATTGATTTCAAATGGGGAGAGATTTGAGTAAGGGGGAGAGACTTGATACTTGAAAAGAGCATTGAGCTAGGGGGAGCAATGTCTTAGGGGGAGTAGGATAAAAAGCAAGTCAATTTTTGGCAAAAAGAGTTTGGGTTACCATCAATGAAAAAGGGGGATATTTTTGGACATTTTGAGTCCCTGAGCCAAAGTTGTCATTGATGTCATCGGATGAAGTCATCATTAATGTCAAGGACTTCATCAAGAAACAAGGTTGTCAACATTGTTATTTGATATCCGGGAAGAAGGCCAAAGGTCAAGATAATACGTGCAGAAGTTAAAGGCAAAAGGGCTCCATAATATCTTAATAGGATATGGAAGCTTAGTTTAAAAGGTGTTTCATAAAAACCCCAAGGAGGCTTGTGCAAAGTTAAAAAGGAGATATAATATTTATTTTATAAATTATTTAAATTCAATGAGAATTTAAATTTTATAAATAAATATTATTTACACCATGGCATGCAATGAGAAGGAAGCAATAAACTAAAAAGGATATTTGTTTTTATAATATTAAGTGATATGGTTAAAATCCCAAAGCAAAATATTTATAATATTCATTATAATATTTTACAATACCCAAAGATGGGTTTGGAGTTAAAAATATTCAAAGCACCTTTATTAAGGTCCTAACCTTCACAAACGTTACGTGGTGGTGAAAGCATTCGAAGCACCGAAATTTTACAAGCGTGGAGGAAATTAATATATATACCTATGCCCAAAGGGCATTAAAATTTATCCTTGCTCGATTTATTAATATTGCATGTGAATTGGAAAGAAGAGCTCATGAGAAAGTTTATGAATTTCATGTGTCGGTGAATAGAATAAAGTAGAAGGCGTCAATTGTTCAAAATCCAACTAGGCAGCTTGACCTAGTGGCAAGTGGGTAGTGGCCAAAGTGCTTGTAGGTAAGGAGGCTAGTGTTTGAAACATGGTGGTTGTGCTTGGCAGTCGTGTTGGTTGAAGGCACCAAAGGTGCATGTTTTGCAAGGTGCAAGGTGGGAGACATGATTTGAAGCATGTGGTGCTTCTTAAGTTTCAAAAGAGCGTGTAGCTCGTGCGACGGTTGGAGCCACAACTAAGGTGTTTGTCATGAGCATTGTTGAGTATTCAAATCCCTCCAAAGGTGAGGTAAATATTTTTGCATTAAATTTAATTATTACCTAATTTGGGATATAAAAGGGATGTTAGTCAGATTTGCTTAGAAGGGTTGCTAGTTGGATAGTGGTGGTTATTGAAAATTTTCAATTAGGAGTAATAAGGAGTTTTTAATTTAGTTTTTAATAAAGTCTCAATTATCATATTGGCATATTGGATAATTAAGAATTTTGAGTATTATTTTAATTTTAATAAGGGGTTTTTGTGTTAAAGATGATTATTGTGAAGGTGTTGAATATTATTTAAGTTGGAGTGATATGGTGTAATTTTGATATCATTTTGTATTGTGTTTTTTTGAGGAAATTATTATCTTCTAACCCTTATTGATATTGGAAAAGAAGTAATTGTGAGTGTAGTATATTTGTGTGGTCTACTCCTTGTCAAGCAAAAATGTATGGGAAAATTCTTCCTTGGTTGAGTTGATTTTTTGGCTTTCTAGAAAATAAATTTTGGAGAGAAAATGATTTTATTAGGGTTTCCTTTTCAAAAATGTTTGAGTTAATGCTTCAAGGTTTTCTGGAATTAAGTGTTGTGATTAAAACCTTGTTTTATAAGCATTGTTGTTGAAGCCATTGGTTGTGTGAAGAACTTGAGTTAGGGTTTTAAAAAGAACATGAGTATCATTGTTATGTGAGATTTGTTGTTGAGCATTGTTGGAAATATTTTGAGTTGGTGGTCATATGTTTGGACTAGAATTTGTGAGAAAGGGGTGTTTAATTGAGTGATTGGTTGAGTAGGGTTGGTTGAGCCTAGTCAAGTGGTTGAATGAAGTGATTGTTCAAGTTCCATAAAACAAACTATTCTATATTATGTTTTGAGTTGAGAAAGTGATTGAGCATTGAGTGTAGAACATATTGAGTCTCTAACAATTCTCTTTATTCTTCTATGAGATTGGACAAGTTATGTGTGGACTTATTAAGTAGATTTGAGGTAATTATTTGAGGATACTTATGGACTGATTTTGTGTGAGATTTTTGTGGAAGCTTACAATACATATTTGGATAAGTTCTGTGTGGACTTATTGAGAAAATTTGAATAAGTTTTGTTTGGACTTATTAAGCATATTTGAATAAGTTCTATGTGGACTTATTGAGCAGATTTTTACAAGTTTTGAGTGAGTTTGTTGTGCAGATTTGGATAGGTTCTGAGTGGACCTGTTGAGCATATTTTAGCATGTTCTGAGTGGACCTGTTGAGAATATTTGAGTAGGTTCTGAGTGGACCTATTGATCAGATTTGAGCAGGTTCTGAGTGGACTTGTTGAGCAAAATTTAGCAAGTTCTGATTGGACTTATTGAGAATATTTGAGAAATTTTTGAGTGGAATTGTTGATCATATTTGAGCAGGTTCTGAGTGGACCTATTGAATCGATTTGAGTAGGTTCTGAGTGGACCTGTTGAGCAGAATTCAAAAATTTTTGAGTGGACTTGTTGAGCAGATTTTGAGCAAGTTCTAAGTGGACTTGTTGAGTATATTTGAGCAAGTTTTGAGTGGACTTGTTGTGCAGATTTGTGCTAGATCGAATGGACTATGTTTAGTGCAGATTAGAGATAGATATTTGGATGTGACAGAGTAGAGAGGACAATAGTCTCCAGTGGATAGAGATCCATCAGCTAGGGCAGTGAGGATAGGTCTTCTAAGTGGGGACAAGAGTCTTCAATGGAGAGAGATCCATAAGCCAGTGTAGTGGAGGCAATAGTCTTCTAGAGGATCACCAACTAGAGCAGAGGAGAAGGATTTCTCCAGTGGATTGAGATCCATGAACTTTATTTAGGGGATTGGTGTCTCCTTTGGACAAAGGTCCATAAAAATTGTAATTGGGAAGGATTCCCAAGAGATTGATTGAGAAAATTTTAGTGAAATATTTTCTCCATGGAGTAGCCCACATTGGGTGAACCACATAAATTGTGGTGTCTCTATTGTGTGTGGTAATTTGTGCATTGCTTTGATTACTACTATTGATATTGCTATCTACACATTGCTTAATATTGATTTGGAAAGAAAAGTAAAAAGTGGTCTTATACTGTTCACCCCCCTCTTAGTATAAGCTTGTGTTCTTCAGGAAATAGGTTTATTAATTCATCTACCTATTAGATTTGTTAGATGCACCTGCATTTGTATTAAAATTACAAATAGAAAATTGGATTGTAGTCTTCAAAAGTGCAAAAATAAAAAGTTATTTTTTAAGGTTCATTTACACTTTTATTAGGAGTTGATTAGATTTTAAAATATTTTATACAAACTGCCTATTATCTATTTTGGAAAAAGAAAAAGAAGACTAAGCTCTACAATATTAGTTGTAGTAAAATTTTAGAATAATTCTTAAAGATTCATTTTAGGTTATTCTTGATTAGTTGCAATAAATTCTTAGTGCATTAATTTGAGAGTTGAACGAAGTGAAAAGGTGTAATATTAGGGCATTAAAAGTGAAAAAACTTGTACTATTACACTACTCTCAAAAGGAATTAGTTTTGTGTTCTTGAAGGACACAAAATATGATTTTTATCAAGTGTTTAAAGACACTATTGAAGCACAGAAATCTGCAACTTGTAGTGGCCTAAAGAAGCCACCCAAAAAGGTTAGAATCCTCCAAAACCTAGATAAGAACATAACTAACCAAAATAGAAATAGAAGCTTTAAAGGATGAGACTTGGTGAGTCTCAAATCCAAAAGAATTAAAGGATTGAATGCAAGAAAAGAATTGCAGAACATAAAAA
This sequence comes from Wollemia nobilis, assembly GCA_028583015.1. Taxonomy (NCBI): domain Eukaryota; kingdom Viridiplantae; phylum Streptophyta; class Pinopsida; order Araucariales; family Araucariaceae; genus Wollemia; species Wollemia nobilis. Next base: position 24,468 of record JAQPPZ010003837.1, on the reverse strand, counting down.
GCTTCTATCTACTATCATATAAGCTTGGAATTGTCATCTAAGTGTCCAAGAAAAAAGTGGAAAGGTGTCTAATTGTAAAAGACAACCTCAAAACCCTTGTATTGCAGGAGAAAAATCTGCCATAAATTAGAGTTTCTGATATGAAATAAGAGTTCAAAAGAAGGTGCATCAAAGGAAATTTATGTACACACTATAGTACATCCTATAACACCATTTTAATATGTTTTTTTACATTCTAAAAATATATTTGAATCTACCCCAAAAAAGGATAATAAACACAAGAAAAAAAACCACTCAAAGATACATGAGCAATATTCCTAAGATATAGAAGCCACTCAAAGGGGCTCATCATGGACACTTGAACCTATAGAAGATACATCATAAGAGAAGATCAAGTAGTGTAAAAAGTAGAAGATAAAACATAGGAGAATATCAAGCAGTGTACAAAGCAGAAGATAAAGCAAATTGATGTCAAAGGAAAGTATAATTTGTATCAAATCATTTATACCATTAGTAAATGCTAACAATGGAGTAGAGCATCAAGGAGTCTTCATATAAGCATTGCCATTAGGAATCCATTCAAGGGCCACCAAAGCTAGTCCATATATCCATCAAAGCTCTGCCATATCTCCACCACAACTCAACCATTAGCTGGAGATACTTGAGCATATACATAAAATAAAAAGGATTAAGGTGGAAAACACATTGGAGAGTCTTCATATAAGTGTTGATAGAAATAAAGGTAAGTAGCTACCACTTGTCATGTTTTGAAAGATACTCTATAATGCTCACAAAGAAGATGTTACACTTCTTGGTGCCCATACTCCAAATGGTTGAGTTACACACAATTTGCAATATGTTACAAGAAATATAGCTTGGAGATGTTGAGGAAGGAGTGTTACTTGTACAACACTCAAGAAAGAATTAATTTTTTTTAACTCAATAGTGAATCTTGTCACGAGTAGTGGAGTGATTTTGGCACCTCCACCAACCAAATTAGAGCTTCCATGAGCATTTAGAAACTCATATAGTGACACTTATCACTCCTCCTATCTCGTATTAAATATGGGTTGGACTTTGGAAAGGAAGCACAAAAGTTGGAAATATCAAGAGCAACAGTGGAAGCTACTTGATAGATCGATGCTCAGAAAGAGTTCAGGTGCTACATGGAAGATCAATGGTAGATGCTCGATAACTGTTCAGGTGTGATTCAAAGAGTGACGACGGATGTTCGACACTAGTTTGGGTGTGATACAATAGGGATTCAAACCAATATAGGTACAATTTGAAAACTCTTGGTCAACCAGTATTCATTGAGTGCATTAAAACCTTAGGAATCCATGCTCAAGAAGGAGAGTTTATAATCACATTCACTCGACATCATAAAGGTACAAAGCCTTAATTTCTTATTCAATTTGCTTTCAATTTCAAAATGGAGTTATAATATTATAATATAAGATTGATATATCTAAAATCAATCTTTGTTTGAAAGAAAAACTTAGGGAATTAATATAAAATATGTGTTGGCCAAGTATCCTATTTTGCCTATATAAGGATGGCCTCATAGATAGATAGAGATATACAATGAAAGATAGAATCATAGATAGATAGTTGGGGGACATAGTGTAGCATAGTGTGTGACACCATCCATTGGTGATGGATGTAATGTAGTTTAGTAGCTTTATATTGGAGTGTTCATTTCCTCCATAGCTACATTGTAATATTTAATATTTTAGTCATATAGTAGATTTACTTTATTTCATATTATTCTGCATCTCATGATTGCTATCTCTCCATGCTTACTACATCAAAATATAACATGCACTTTGACATGATGCATGTTTAAGTTGCATTTTCATACTCAAGAGTTGTCTTGATCCCTTATTCCAATCACTCAGTCATGAAGAAGAAGGAAGTTACTAATTAAATATATGGACAAATTGGTTTCAATGATAGTGTAAAAGGTTTTCAAGATATGTAATATCTTTTGGATAAGTTTCATTATGGACCTTTCTTGGTAAAAGAGGACTAAATATATGAAAGTCTTGTTGTTTAGTTATGGTGATGGTTATATGTAGAGGTATTATTTTAAATAAGACATTGTTGAGATACTTTTCATTTATGTGCAATGGATATGTTATCTATTAATTTATGCTTTAAATACTTGTTACATATGCTTTCGTTATCCTAAAGAAATAAAAATAAATGTTAATATCAATTGTAGATAAGTATTTATGTTTCCATTTTTATCAATGTGATTTTAAATTGATAATTAATACAACACTTATCTTTTTTTATGGAGAGTAATTAGTTATTAGACTTTGGGGGTTTGGGATTAAGGATCTAAGACTAAAACCTTAAGAAAAAGAATCTTAGAGTCAAGTTTATTCCAAAATATTGAGGGGAGTTACAGGGATGTAACACTCAAATGTCTTGTGAATGATGCACTTTTAGTGGCAAAACTCAAAGTGCCCCAAAAGTGGTGAGGCTTTGGAAAAGTCCTAAATGATAAGGCTTGGACTATAAATCCTAATGTGGAGGTGAAGAACACAAGATTATACTGAGAGGGGGGTGAACAGTATAAGATCAAACTTTTACTTTTCTTTCCAAATGATAGCAACAATAATATCAATGTAGTAAATGAAACAATGCATAAATCATCACACACACAAGAGACACAGATTTAATGTGGTTCACCTAATGTGGGCTACGTCCATGGAGAAAATATTTCTTATAAATTTTCTCAACCAATATCTTGGGAACCAATTTCCTATTACAATGTTTATGGGCACCAATCCAAAGGAGACACAATTCCCCTATGCTCAATTTCATGGACTTCTATCCATAGGAGACACCAATCCCCTTTACTTTAGTTTGTGGAAATTTATCCATAGGAGACATCAATCCTCTTTGCTCTGGTTTGTGGAACTCTATCCACAGGGGACCTAAATACCCTTTGGTCTAAAACCTGCTCTCAACTCTACTCAAATTTGCTCCAAGTCTTCACATAGGACCTGCTGAAAACTGATCACCAAACCCTACTCTCTATTTTGCTTAGATCTACTCCAAGTATTCTCACAAGACATGCTTAAATATGATCACAAAAACCTACTCTCTACTCTGCTCATATTTGCTCCAAGTCTTCACACAAGACCTGCCCAAATCTGATCACCAAAACCTACTCTCCACTCTTCTTAGATCTGCTCCAAGTCTTCAAACAAGACCTGATCAAATATTATCATCAACCTTGGTCAAATATGATCATAACACATGCTCAAATTTTCTCATAACACATGCTCAAATCTACTCACAACACATACTCAAATTTTCTCATAACACTTGCTCAAATCTACTCACAACACATGCTCACATCTGCTCATAACCCATGCTCAAAATTGTTCATAACACATGTTCAATCTAGCTCATAACACATGCTCAATTTAGCTCATAACACGTACTCAAAAATTCTCACAACACATGCTCAAATATGCTCATAACACTTGCTCAAATATGCTCACAACCCATGCTCAAATATGCTCATAACCCATGTTCAAAACTACTCATAACACATGCTCAATCCAACTCATAACAAATGCTCAATTCAGCTCATAACACATACTCAAACCAACTCACAAAAGCTGCTATCAAATCTGTTCCAAAACTTGTATACATAAATTGTTTATCTATCTTGCATAATGATATTATCAAGTGCTTAATTTAATATTCAATGTCATTTCTTTAACTAAAGTAGTTTAGACATATTCTACCCAGAATTTGTTTAATCTCTTGAAAATATAGAGAATTATATGCACTAATAAATGCTCAATATGTTCTACAAATTCATTAAGTTTTTTCGCTTTCACATGTCTCACATTTATTGCATTAGAAAGGTAGCTCAAGTATAATACTTAATAGATGACATTATAATGCATTTCCCATAATCAAAACTAATGCACACAACTACTTCACAAATCTGATTTCTAACATTTGCACATTCATTTTCAATGTCACTAAAAACAATGCATAATTTGTTTTCAAACCCTAGCACATGTGTTTCCAATTTCATTTAACAATGAAGCACAATTTTTTTCTCAAACCCTAACACATGTGTTTCCAATTTCATTCAACAATGAAGTACACTTGCTCTCAAAACCTTGGACAAATATTTCTAATCTTTACTCAACAATAGTACACACTTTTATCCTCATATATTTCCAGCAATGCACATGCAAACAATCCTTTTATATCCACCTCATATAACAACACAAGTATTCTTTCTAAACAAAAACACCTTGAGAAGGAGTTAAAATGCCATACCTCACAAAGTTGTCTTGAAGAATATGTGCCCTTAAAAAGCTAGTCTCAAAATAATTTCCTTTATTTGCAACTTCATAATAGGGTTAGCAAATCTTCATTTCAAAACATTCACCCTAATATCCTTTCTCAAAATATGTGCACAAGAATGCTTAAGAATAATACTCTATAACTTTCCTTTTAGTCTTACAAAATCTAAAGACTAAAATTTCATTTATTATTTTCTTAATATGTGCTAAAATTACAAAGAACCATGAACATAGATACACCCTATATATCCCTCTCTAAACATGCAACCTTAACCCTTTTTCACACTAAAAAAATACAACTTTCAAACTCTCAAAACACCATAAAAATTCCACTTTGAAATTTACAAGAATAATGCAGAAAATAATACTTTCATACCTTATGGTCTCCAAGGTAAAAAATAAAATCAAGTTATTTCAATGCACCTTGTAAACTTCCGTGACCACCTCAATCAATGTAAAGCAATTTAAAACTTAAGTACCTTATGCACGATGTGATTTGAAACCATGACCTCCCCGAGACAACACTTTCCCAAGTGCCTTTGACCAGTTGTGCTAGCATAGTGGTTAGAGGCAAAAAGAATGCTCACAAATTTATCCCTATCCTCTATGCTATTCAAATAGAATACCTTACATTTTCCTCTCTACCCTCTGCACACATCAAAGGGAATGCCTTACGTTTTACTCTTTGCCCTCTATGCACATCAAATGGAATGCATTACATTTTCCTCTTTGCCCTTTACACACATCAAATAGAATTTCCTGTGTTTTACTTTCTATCGTCTACACACATCGAAGGGAATGCCTTACACTTTCTCTCCGCACACTTCTCAAAAATTGCTAGATTTTTCACTTATCGATCACATCATTTGTCACAAAGTATTTCAATTAAAATCCATTGGATATCTCTCTACCATTCACATCAATATATCAATCAACGTTCGATGGATATCTCTCTACCATTCGCATCAATATATAGATCAACGTTCATTGGATATCTCTCTATCGTTCGCATAGGAACACACATATATTTTCAATATCAAAGTGTGCATTGCATTAATGGAGGATAAGTGATTAATATTTATATGCATAAGCCAAGAGCCTTCAAACCTTCAATAATGTCGACGCATCCTTGAAATTGAAAACCATTGGCCCTTCAAACCTTTGGAACTTTATAATATTAAAAAATATTATACCATAGTCATATATGTTGGTGCCTAAGTCCTTTATACAGTTGAGTTATAATATTATAACATAATCCTTTTAGGCCCATTAAAATATCTTAAACCTTTTGGATAAAATAATACAAACTTCTGGCCCATGTAAACCTGGTTCTTTAATCTGTAGAACCTTTTAATTTTAACTCCTTTTATTTCATACTTTTAAACCTCTTTGATCCAAACCTTTAGACAACTCGTTCCAAGCCTCTTAAACCTTTTATTTTATAATATTTAAATAATATATTTAAATATTAAATTCTTTAAGAATATTTGCCTCGCTTTGTAATAAACCTTGCTATCAAACCTATGAGGACCATATGTTCCTTGAATAACTTGCTCTCTTTATCATCCAAATACAACTGCCTCATGTAACCTTTGACATCAATGACAACTCAAATGCTCAATATTTCCAACAATCTCCCCCTTTGTCATTAATGGCAACCCTTTCAAAAAAAAAAATTTAGTGCAACTGGATACCAAAAATTGCTCCCCCTCACTAAAATGTCTCCCCCTTACTGGAATCTCTCCCCCTTTGATATCAATGGCAAAGGGCTCTTTGGGGCTAAAAATAAACATTTAACATAGCCCCCTCACCACATTCTCTTAAGGTGAATAATTTTGGAATGGGAATAAACCTACTCCCAACTTACAATGCTCTTCTCATTTTTCAATATTCTTTTTCCATACCTTTGTAGCCTTTCCTCTTTGAACCTTTTGAGCATTTGTATCCTCCCTATTCTTGCTTGTCCTTGGATATTCCTAAAATTTTATTTTACACCATTTTGCTTTACACCCAAAATTATTGCAATTGTAACATCTGACTTTGTAATTATTGAAAGGTGTAAATGAATTGAAGTTCCTCTTGGTGAAGCTAAAATAACTCTTACCATGAACCCTACAATATATATCTCTATGACCAAAATGATGTCATGAGTAGCTATAACCTTTGAATAACTATTTTTCTTGCCTTGGAGAGTGTGGTTTCATGATCCTTTCCTTGCCTTTCCTATGATGATCCCTGTTCTTTGATTGGCATTATCTTCTTCATTTTTGAAGCTTCGACTTCTCAACTTATCAATATATGGTCTCTTCTTCAACTATTTTCTTTGAAACTTTATTTTCTTTGGAGCTTGACTCTCCTTTTTGTTCCTTTTGAATTTCTTTATAACCTAGTCATGTATTAATAAATGGAGATCTTTGTACCTTGAGAATATCATCCAAAGTTTTTGAGCTTTCCTTGAATCGTGATAATGCATTAAGATATGTTCCAAGACCCTTATGAACTTCATCTTCTAGTCTTTCATATTTTAGCTCTTTTGCCTTTAACTGTTCAACCATGCCTTCTTAAACTTTATTTGCCTCTTAAACTTGAACTTTAAGGTCATTGAGATCTTGTATAAGCTTTGCTATTGTTTTCTCATCCTCTTGTATTTGAGCCTTTAATAGTAAGTTTTACTTTTTAACTCTTTCCAATTCTTCAAGATCTATAGTAAATTCCTCTTCCATATCAACTGTGGTTTCTTTATCCTTTTATGAAATTTTCTCTTTCTCTAGGTCTTCTATAATAAGAACATCTTCCACTCAAACCTCAGTAGGGGCATCTTCAACTTGGTATTCAAAAGGAGTATTTTATTTCTTTTCTCCTTGGTCTTTAAAGGAAGTATCCTCTTCGTCTTCTATTGCCAAAAATAGAATATTTTATTTTTCACTGTATGAGATGCTTTCATCACTATCACTTGAGCACTGCTTGCTTATTCAATATAAAAGCTTTTCTTGTGCCTTTGAAAGATCTTATTTTCATGCATGCCTATTTTTCTTTTCATAACCAACATTTTTTTCTTTCTTTTTCTTGTATTCTTTTTCATCTTCAATGCTACTATATCCATTTTGTGGATAATAAGCTGCATAGTGACCAATGTTGCCATAGCTAAAACATTTCACACTTTCCATATTATTAGGTTTCCTTGAACCCTTATTATTTTTTCTTACAAAATTTACCTCTTCTTCGCTGCTTAATTCATCACTAGATTATGCTTCTTTATACTTTTCCTTCTTTGAAGCTTTAAATGTTATCTCCATTTTGGATGTTTGATCCTTTTTTGTTCTCATATCATAATCCATGAGAATCCCATGTAGTTCATCTATCCTTAAATTTGTAAGATACTTCATTTTTTCTATTGCAAAAACCTTTGCATAATAACTCATGGGAAGTGATATTAAAATTTTCTAAGCAATAGTAGAATCTTCAATCTTTTCTCCAAGTCCTCGAATGGTATTAACAACCTCATCAACATGAAGTAAGTATCTAGCAATATTTTCCTCAACTCTCATATTCAAGTCTTCAAACTTACTTCTGTGAGTTTGAAGTTTTGCCAACTTAACCTTGTCATATTCTTCATATATCTTCTATAGCTTATCCCACATTTCTTTTGCTATTTTTCTGTGCATGACTTTTACAAACTCAGACTCATGTAATCCACTTAAAATTGCATTCATTGCCTTGGTATTATTTTTATATATTTTCTTATCACTTATATTTGTGGGAGGAGTTACAGGTGGTGTGTATCCATTCTCTAATGAATTCCATGTATCAAATCCCTATGCCATCAAAAATTTCTTCACTCACATTCCATAAAGCATAATTAGTCCCATAAAACAATGGAGCTCTATGTGCTGAAAATCCTTCCTGATTAGCCATCTGTGTTCCCATAAGATATTTCTTCAAGCTGTTAGGCTTCCCTGAAGGAACCCACTATGATACCAATTTAATAATAAAAGATTATACTGAGAGGGGGATGAATAATATAATATCAAACTTTTACTTTTCTTTTCAAATGATATCAACAATAATATCAATATAGTAAATGAAACAATGCACAAATCATCACACACATGAGAGACACATATTTAATGTGGTTCACCCAATGTGGGCTACGTCCATGGAGAAAAAATTTCTTTTATATTTTCTTAACCAATATCTTGGGAACCAATTCCCTATTACAATTTTTATGGACACCAACCCAAAGGAGACACAATTCTCCTATCCTCAAGTTCATGGACCTCTATCTGTAGGAGACACCAATCCCCTTTGATCTAGTTTGTGGACCTCTATACATAGGATATCTCAATCCCCTTTTCTCTAGTTTGTGGACCTCTATCCATAGGATACCTCAATCCCATTTGATCTAAAACCTAATCTCAACTCTGCTCAAATCTACTTCAAGTCTTCACACAATACCTGCTCAAATATGAGCACTAAAACTTGTTCTCCACTTTGATAAGATCTAATAGAATTCTTTACACAAGACCTAATCAAATATGATCACCAAAAACTACACTCTGCTCTGATTAGATCTACTCCAAGTCTTCACACAAGACCTGCTCAAATTTTATCCCCATAACCTACTCTCCACTCTACTCAGATCTACTCCAAGTCTTCACACAAGACCTACTCAAATATGATCATCAACCCTACTCAAATCTGATCATAATACATGCTCAAATATTCTCATAACACATGCTCAAATATGCTCACAACACATGGTCAAATCTTATCATATCACTTGCTCAAATCTTCTCACAACACATGCTTAAATCTGCTCATAACTCATGCTCAAAACTACTCATAACACATGGTCAATCCAGCTTATAACACATGCTCAATTTAGCTAATAACACATACTCAAACCTACTCATAACACATGTTCAAATATGCTCATAACACTTTCTCAAATATTCTTACAACACATGCTCAAATCTGCTCATAACCTATGCTTAAAACTGCTCATAATACATGCTCAATCTAGCTCATAACATATGCTCAATTCAGCTCATAACACATAATCAAACCAGCTCATAAAATTTGCTATAAAATCTATTCCAAAACTTGTATACAAAAATTGCTTATCTATCTTGCATATGATATCATCAAGTGCTTAATCTAATCTTTAATGTGATTTCTTTAACTAAAGCAGTTTAGACATATTCTACCCAGAATTTGTTTAACCTCTTAAAAATATAGAGAATGATATGCACTAAAAATTCTCAATATTTTCTACACATTCATTAAGTTTATCGCTTTCACATGTCTCACATTTATTGCATTTTAAAGGTAGCTCAAGTATAACATTTAGTAGATGACCTTCTTATGTATTTCCCACAATCAAAACTGATGCACACAACTGCTTCACAAATCTGGTTTCTAAAATTTGCACATTCACTTTCAATGTCACTCAAAAAAATGCATAATTTGTTCTAAAACCCTAGCACATGTGTTTCCAATTTCATTTAACAATGAAGCACAATTTTGTTCTCAAACCCTAGCACATGTGTTTTCAATTTCATTCAAAAATGAAGTACACTTGCTCTCAAACCCTTGGAAAAATATTTCCAATATTTACTCAACAATAATGCACACTTTTATCCTCATATATTTCCAACAATGCACATGCAAACAATTCTTTTATCTCCACCTCATATAACAACACAAGTATTATTTCTAAACCAAAATACCTTGAGAAGGAGTTAAAACACCATATCTCACAAAGTTGTCTTGAAGAAGATGTGCCATTAAAAATCTTGTCTCAAAATAATTTCCTTTCTTTGCAACTTCATAATAGGGTTAGCAAATCTTCATTTCAAAACATTCACCCTCTGACCCTTTATCAAAATATGTGCACAAGAGTTCTTAAGAATAATAGTCTATAACTTTCCTTTTAGTCTTACAAAATAGATCTTGTAATAAAGACTAAAACATCATTTCTTCTTGTCTTAATATGTGCCAAAATTACAAAGAACCATGAACATAGATACACCTTATATCTCCCTCTCTAAATATGTAACCTTAACCCTTTTTCACACTAAACAAATAAAACTTTCAAACTCTCAAAACACCATAAAACTTCCACTTTGAAATTTACAAGAATAATGCAGAAAATAATACTTTCATACCTTATGGTCTCCAAGGTAAAAAATAAAATCAAATTATTTCAATGCACCTTGTAAACTATTACGACCACCTCAATCAATGCAAAGCAATTTAAAACTTAAGTATCTTATGCATGACATGATTCAAAACCACAAAATCCTTGGCACAACACTTTCCCAAGCACCTTTGACCAACTGTGCTAGCACAAAAGTTAGAGGCAAAAGGAATGCTCACAACTTTATCTCTGTCCTCTGTACTAGTCAAATAGAATGCCTTACATTTTCCTCTCTTCCCTCTCCGCACATCAAATGGAATGCCTTATATTTTCCTCTTTGTCCTCTATGCACATCAAACAGAATACCTTAAATTTTCCTCTCTGCCCTCTGTGCACATCAAACAAAATATCCAGTGTTTTCCTTTCTACTATCTGCGCACATCGAAGGGAATGCCCTACGCTTTCTCTCTCCACACTTCTCAATAATCACTAGATTTTTCATTTGTCGTTCGCATCATTTATCACAAAGTATTTTAGTTAAAATCCATTGGATATATCTCTATCGTCTACATCAATATATCAATCAATATTTGTTGGATATCTCTCTATCATTTGCATCAATATATCGATCAACGTTTGTTGGATATCTTTGTTGTTCACATAGACACACACATATTTTTTCAATACCAAAGTGTACATTGCATTAATGGAGGAGAAATGACTAATATTTATATGCATAAGCCAAGAGCCTTTGAAACTTTAATAACATCCACGCATCCTTGAAATCAAAAAACGTTGGCCCTTCAGACCTTTGGAACTTTATAATATTAAAAAATATTATACCATACTCCTATATGTTGGTGCCTAAGTCCTTTATAAAGTTGAGTTATAATATTATAACATAATTCTTTTAGGCCCATTAAAATATCTTAAAACTTTTGGATAAAATAATACAAACTTGTGGCCCATGTAAACCTGGTTATTTAATCTGTACAACCTTTTAATTTTAAATCCTTTTATTTCATACCTTTAAACATCTTTGTTCCAAGCCTTTAGACAACTTCTTCCAAGCATCTTAAACCTTTTATTTTATAATATTTAAATAATATATTTAAATGTTATAGTCCTTAAGAATATTTGCCTTGCTTTGTAATAAACCTTGCTATCAAACCTATGAGGAACATATGTTCCTTGAATAACATGCTCTCTTTATCATCCAACTATAACTACCTCATGTAACCTTTGACATGAATGACAACTCAAATACTCAATATTTTCAACAGGAGGTTAGGAATTCATTTACAAGTTAATATTGTGTTGTCACCTTGAATGGGAAGGATCGAGTGGCCTGTTGGATCTAAATCCTATTATAATATGACACAACCATAAACTAGATAAAACATAAACTGAAGAGGCAAATAATAGGCAAACAACCTGAATAGATAAACTCAAACCTCAAGAAAATAACGTATTACAATGCCTTTATAGCAAAAGGAGAAAGCTAAAGGTTGGTGACACATGTCACCATATGAAAAACCACATGACACATATCATGTACACATGTCAAGGAAAAACAAGGGGTAAAGTACACATTATAACATTTTTAACATCCCCCTTAATGTGTACTTTCCTAAAAAAAGTCAACATTAGATACATCCCCCCTTAATTTTGACTTCCATTACAACATACATAGAGCAGTTTGCTAAACTTGGAGAATTTTTCAAGTCCAAGTGACTTGGTGAAGATTCCATCCACTTGATCTTGAGTAGGTACATACTCCAACTATATGATGTTCTCTTGGAATATTTCTATGATGAAGTGATGATGGATCTCAATATGCTTTATTTGAGCATGGAATATTGGATTCTTGGTCATCTTAATGGTACTTTGATTATCACAATATATGTGTGTTGGACCATCTATGAGTAGCCCAATATCATTCAGTAGCTACCTCAACCAAATTGATTCCTTATTTGCCTCAACTATTGCCTTATACTCTACTTCTACTGAAGATAAGAAAAATAAAAGTTTTTTCTTGGTGCCCTATGGTATGGTATCCTAAACCAACTAAAATCCATAACCAGTAGTTGATATTCTAGTTTTTGGAAAACTAGGCCAATCTAAATTTTTATACCCAATCAATAAAAATTCACCACATGCTATGTACATAAGACCATGACAAGGGATTCCTTTGAGGAATCTCAAAATCCTCTTAACTACTATCCAATGACTCTTCTTGGGATCATGCATGAACCTGGAAACAAGGCCCACAAAATGAGGTATCTACCATTTTCTAGGGCTTCTTCCACCTCTTCATTACTCCTTGCCTTCTCCATCATCTCATCAGGTTCTTTATTTGCATTATTAGGTCATAGATTTGTTTTTCGTTGTTTTGCATTATTTTTTTCATTATTTTGGGACCCAAAAAGGGGATCTAAACTAGATCCATGCCCCACCCATAAAGGGTGCAAATTTGGTAATCCAAATTCATGCTCTCTATTTAAATGGTATGGATTTGGTAAATTTGGGCTTGGGGGTAAGTCTTTGTACCCCAAAAACCTTGATTTTCATTATGCATTTTAGCATTTTGTTGTGCTCGTCTTGTCTGCATTTAATTTCACTATTATATATTTGTTTTTCTCTATTTGTGCATGTTCCAAAGGTCAAATATCATTTTGCTTTTGAATAATCAGCTAAAAGGACCAAGGGGGCTTCATTGTTATACCTCCAAGCTCAGTCGTATAGAGGCCTAAGTAGGCCACCAAACATCGATCAAATTTTTTAGGGTTTGTGAAGCTATTGGATATTTTGGATGCAAGATAAAGCTTGGATCAACCACTAAATGAGATAAGTTCCCTAGTATATATTTAGACTATTTGGTGTCTACTTTATGTTTATTCCTGTTTAAAACCTAGATTGCAAATAAGGGAAAAACATTTCATTGAATTTCTAGGTATTTGAAATAACAAAAGTATATAGTGTGCATCTAAGGTTTTAATATTGTTTGTGCATTCCCTTGGGTCCTTGTTAAAAGAATTATCTTTCACAACCTAGGGTTAGATATCATTCAATCCAAGAATTATTTTAGGGTTAGCCCTTATCACCTTGCATCTTGTGTGTCTTGCATTGTTATTTTATTTTTCTTAGCTTAGTTTAGAAAAGGCAAAACAATAGGTGTATGATCAATTGACACATAAAACATTTCCTCTCCGAACTTGGAGCGAGTCCTAAAATTGTTCCTAGTGAATCCTTTTCCTTTTGTCCACCAAGTGTAGAGAATATAACACACCCTTGCAATCACCTTGGCTTCCAGTAGATCTTGCCAAGAATTGTACATGGTAGGGTAGTTTTCCTCCTCTACATATTTGGTGAACCTGACATGAAAACACATCTTAGTGGCTAAGATAGGAAGCCTCTTCCTTTGTATTTTCTTAAAAAATTTAAACAAGACCACTAATTCTGTTTATTTAGATAAAAAAAATATTAAAAATATCTTAAGAACCTCCTTGTGTGTATTTCCTTACTTTTTTTTCTCTATCCTTTCATTTCTCCTAATGTCTCCATTTCTTAGGATTCAGTGAAGATGTTTGGAATATGATCAAATTTCTCAAGAAGATGATCATAATGATAGAGATAATCCTAACCTTAATGCAAAAAAGTAAGAACATGTTGAAAATAATACTAATTGTGATCCCTATGAGGGGCCTTATGGAGGCTTCATATTCACAACAATTGATCATTTATGGGGTTTTATAAAACACCATAGGGATACTTTGATTAGAGTTATGGATGAGGAAGCCTAACTCAAAAGAAGTGAGGTACCTCGTCCTTAGACCATCTCTCCTAGGAATGCTCATAACAATTCTTTGTTTAAATCTTCATATAATGGTTATCCTTTACATAAGCCAACATATACTACTACTATAACCACCAATGTTGGAATAATTACATAAGTTCCTCCAACTAGTAGTGCATATCTCGATTATGTTCAATTTCCTCCTCACTCAACTAATCTCAACATTAATGCTTTTTTTCCATGAAATGTTAGTTATACTCTACATCAAGATACCATATATCATAACCCATACCATAACAACATCAATGCCTCCAACATTGGCCAAGTTCCATTTCAACAACCTACCTATTCCCTTTCCTTAGGGAATCTAAGGATATTGCACAACAACAATACTAAAATGCAAAGTTTAACAAATGTTGTGAAATAATTGGTCTCAAGAGTGGACATGATTTAGCCACCTAGTTTCACCTACAACTAGAGATAAATGTGCAATCAACCCTTATACCCTATCATTACCTATAGGCCCTACCCTAAGTATTTTCCAATGTCAGTTTTACCTATCTATAAGGGAACAAAATGTTTAATTGATAATTTAAGAATGTTTAGGACAACTTGCCATGATGTCATATATGATGACATGTTGTTACTAAATATGTTCCCTAAGAGCCTTGGTGGTATGGCATTAGAGTTGTATTATCAGCTGCCTAATCGTTCTTTGAGGAACTTTGAAGAAACAATTAAATTGTTTCTTCAACAATATGGAGCTTATATTGAAACGAATGTGACTATGAAAGATATTTATATGTTGAAACAAGGTAAAGATAATTTTTTTTTTAGAATTTTTATCTCCTTGGAGGAGTTTAGTTGTACGCTTGAGATATACCTTACCTCCTTGGGACATGCTTGAGATATTCATTGGAAATTTACAAGAGAAAGTATCTTATGAATTGGAAACAACAACCATCACATATTTTGATCAGACGATAGATTTGGCAAGAAGGGTAGAGCAATCCCTTATCATAAGAGGATAACTTAAGATAAAAGAAGATAGGATAGAGAAAACACACTATAAGAACAAGCATGTAGTTGGTGATGGGGTAATAGATAGTAGGCCTATAATAGTTTGGTTAACACCCTACAAAAGATGGTGCTTTTATAGCCTCAAAAACCCCCACCAAGAAACTTTACAAGACACAACACACTTATGAATGTGGTCCAAAAATAGCTTTTGGAAGATAATATGATTGAGTTACATCCCATAAGGCAACCTGATACCACAATTGATTGGTATAATCTTGATCAGCATTATGATTATCATAGAGTGGAGGGGCATATGACAAACTCATGTAAGAGGTTGAAACATGTGGTTCAAGACCTAATTGATGAAGGATGCCTTGTTATAGAAGGTTCTTGATCCAATCCTTCAACAAAAAATAAACCTCCTACTCAACAAGAACTCGCAACTAATAAAGACAAGGGAATCTTCCAAGATCCCCTCCCTAAGCATGGTCAATAGGTATCTAATCAAGTTTCATATTGGAATGTGCCCCCTCCCTATGATAATATGGTTGGTATGATAGCAATAACTACAAGACAACAAGAATAGAATCAATCGACTAAACATTATTAGTAGGAGATAGGTTCTTCATCCAACCCACCTTAATTTTGAATAATACCCAAAAAAGAAGCACAAGAATAGAAAATCCACCTTTAGTGTTGAAGCCACAACCTAAAGTCTCCTTTAACATTCAACAACAATTAGCTAGTACCTCGACCAAGATCTCCCTCTTAGAAGTTTTGCAAACTTCTCTTACTCATAGGGAAGCTTTGTTGGAGCTTCTAAGACAACAATATGTTCCTCAAGACATTTACCCTAGTGCTATAGCTAAATATGTAAGTTCTCTTGGGATACATCATATCAAATTCTCAGATGATGATATGCCTTCCTCATATTTATGAGGGAATTATTCTCTCTACATCACTATATTTATTGGGGAAACATTTATCAAATGGGTTCTGATTGATAATGGCTCTTCCCTCAATTTATGTATTTATAAAATTTTCCAAAAGTTTGGATTAAAAGAGGAAGACTTAACTAAATCTGATGTCATCATCAAAGCTTTCAACAATGAGTTCCAAGAAGCTTGCAGTGTTGTATTTATCCCCCTTAGGGTTGGACCTAAGATCTTAGATACATTGTTCTATATGGTATATTGTCCTATATATTTTAATTTGCTTCTTGGATGCCCTTGGATTCATGCGATGAAGGTTGTACCTTCTACTTTTTACCAATTTCTAAAATTCAAATCTAAGAATCAACTTATCACCATTCCAGGAGACTCTCACCCATTCGAATACTATTTAATGATTGAGTGGGCTCAATCAAATATCAATTTGTGTCCTTATATTTCCTCATCTCACATAACCAAGCAACTTGAAAATTTAAAAGTGAGTGAGGAACCTCTCATCAATGTTTCATCACAGGATCAAGTTAATCCATTTCTTCAAGAGCCTCTTTTGGATATTGCCAAGCTACCACCTTCACCAAGGACTATGGGTTTACCTCATAAGAAGGGTGAAGTTGTACACATTGGTACATGCACATTTATCTTCATAGGTACATCCCTCGAAGAAAATATCTATGGTAGCAACCCTTATCCTATTGAGCGTTCTTTTACCCATTGTTATTTATCCAATAATTATCCACTTCCTAAATAGATCCTATATAGCATGGGATATATAGGTAAAGGTTTGGGGCCACAAAAAAAGGGTATTCAAGAGCCCTTGGATGTTGATATTTGGCCTAGGAGGTGTAGCATAGGCTACATTCCTAATAAAAACCAACCTTTACTCTTTGATAATGATGATCATCTTGTTACTTATGATGAATATTTAGATCATCAAGGCTTGGAGTGGAGTGATGAGGATGAGGGACCATCTAATCCCTCAAATATTCTATTTTACAATATGGTGACCATTGGGAATCTTGAGTCTAGTGTGACCCCAAAGAAGTATACCAAAAGCAATACCCCTTGCGACATAGCTCATGAGGATATCTCCCAAAATAGATTCTCCTTTGATGGGTTTGTCCCTTGTGTTGTGCTTGCCGAGTCTTCTCATTATCAAGGGGAATTTATTTCTCTATCTCATAGAGACCTTGCAAATTTGGAAACTTTCCCCTTTCATAAAAAAGGTTGGTACAATCAAAGTTTACAATTACTTTAGTGCAACATCTCCCAAAGAATGTACTGTGGGTGATCCCCTTCATGATGAGAATAATGAATATATCCTCCATCATAGTACTTTCTTTGATGGGTCAGATCCTTGCACCACCATCATGTTTTTTAAAATAGGTGGCACACTCAAAATTTGTTCTGACTTTAACAAACAATGAATGTAGTTTTATTTTCCACTAAAAATATATAATAATTAAAAAATAATAATTTTTTTTTTTAAATGTGCATGGCGTTACATTTTCATCTAGTTTGCATTTGGTTTTCTTGTTTATACTACATGATTTCTTGTCATACCTTGCATGGTTTGCTTTACATTTTGTTCCACTTGCATCTCTACTTGTCATAATTGCATTTTTTCTTGCTCCTACTCAAATGACTACTTGATCATATAGATTTTTTGGGATCCACGATAATAGCAAGTGATGACACCTATTTAGGTCATAGCTCACATGCATTGCACTCTCACTAGGGCTCTGATGCCTAGAAAATCCCCAACCTAGGGCCATTCCCCATGATTTTTATTTTTCTTTTGATTTTTTCTTTTTCTTATATCCGTTGACCTTGTAATTTTTCATTGTTTCATCCCTCCAAGTCTTGGGATATGGTTCATCTTGTTGTCACTCATAATTTTCCTTCTTGATATTTTTATTATTAAGGGATCTTCGTAGTATAGGGTAGATATCGTATTACCATAATTTATGGTGTTCTTATAACCACTGACTATCTTACTCACACCTCTTTGGTCAAAACTTCCTAAAGGACACACACTAACTCTTGAGTGTGCTTTGTTAATTTTCCTTTTTTATCATTTTTGTTCACATGCATACACTTCCACTGCATTTTTTAGCCCATTCACATTTGGTACACACCACACTCCTATGGTGATAGTACTTGCTAAGTACATCAATATTTTCTCTCACCTCCCCATACAGGATAAGCTTCATGGTCACAAGTGGGGGGTAACCTCCATTTGACCATTTACAAGTAGACATCCTAGTGGGAATCTCTATCACCTTTGTCCATCTTATCAAGCACTACACCCATAGTGGGTACAACTCCACCTTGTCCATATTTGCAAAGTTGCAACCCTCATAGGATAACTTCATGGCCACACATGAGGGGTAACCTCCATCTAGGTCATTTATAAGCATACATCCTCATAGGGTTTTGTTCTTTTCTTCTTTTTTCTTTGGCCTCTTTGGAGCTTTGTGCCTTCCTCATTGCTTCACTTTTTGCTTTCTCTATTTTATTTTATTTTACCTTTTGTTCGCTTATCCATGCATTTCATATTGCATCCATTGAATTTAGTTAGTATCATATTTTGCATTAGTTAGATTCATTCTTGCATTCCATTTAGTTAAGTCTATCATGCATTGCATCCATTTTGTTTGTGCTCACCATGCATAGTTAATCAAAACTAAAACAAAATACAAAAACTACTAAATTTTTTATGTGCAATTGCAAAATACAAAATGAGCAAGTGAGTCTCAATACATACCTTCACCCGATCAGTAGTGGTGCCAGCCTCACTCCTCACCATGATAGCACAATGAGTTGGTAGTACCATTCTCCTCTTTTTTCTCTAGAGCTCTTTTCACCTCCTCGCATATTGAAAATAAGTTTTTTTTCCCTCATTTTTCTCTTTTCTTCTCTCCCTTTTCTTTTCCATCCTATTTTATCTCTCTTCCTTTTTCTTTTCCCTCCTTTTCTTCTCTCTCTTTCTCTTCTTCCTTTTCTCTCTCCTTATCTTGTCTTTTGATCTTTCTTCTTTTTGCACCCTTTGTTCACCTTTTTCAAACTTTTATCTATAATTTTACATTCCTTCTAAAAAATTGAGGGGTCACCCTAGCCTTAGAGGCATTAATGATAGTAATACCTCGTTTTGCATGCAAATTTGTGATATTTAGGCTAACATCCCTTTTTGCATCATCCCTCCATCCAAACCCATCCACCCCTTTTTGTGTTTGATATTTTCACCCATAGGTGTCTACATATTTCTTTGATGCATTTATTTTTCTATAAATGCATCAAAGAGGGGGAAAAATGTAGACATGGAAAATTGACCCATTAAAATGAGTCAATTCTTCCTTAGATCCCTAGTCGAACACCCAATCTTTCCAAGTGTATATTTGGGATCTTTTTGCCTTCTCCCTTTGCCTTGTTTCCTTAGCTTTACTAAATTCATGCTTGGTCCACATGGGATGCAAATTTGGATTTCCATATTCATGCCCTATAAATTCAGGTCATGAATTTGGTATTCTAGGGGTTTATCTCACTAAATCCCCTTCCCTCGTTGGCCCATCTTGGGATCAACCCTTTCCCACGATGAAATTTTGTTTTTCCACCCATTTTTCCCTCCAAAATTATTATAAATAGAGTATTGTATCCCTTATTTTCTAATAATTTTTCTCCAAAACCAATTCTTTTGAGGATCTATTTCTTGAATCGCTCATTGTTTATGCTAAAAAGTGCTCATCTACTTCAAATCATTGTTTTGCTATTTTGTGCTTTGGTGTTTGCTCCCCTTGGGGATTGAGTGGAGAAGTCTTGATGATTGGATGGATATACCATTTTGGAGGACTTCTTTCACCTCTTCATTGCTCCTTACTTTCTCCATCAGCTCATTAGGTTCTTTATTTGCATTGTTAGGTCATAGATTTATTTTTTGCTATTTTGCATTGCTTTTTCATTGTTTTGGGCCTAAAAAGGGGATTTGAACCAGATTCATGCCCCACCCATACAAGGCATGAATTGGGTAAGCTATATTCATCCTCAATATTTAAAATTCATGAATTTGGTAAATTAGGACTTGGGAAAAGTTTTTTCACCCAAAACAATCTTGATTTTTACTATGCATTTTAGCATTCTATTGTACCCATCTTGTTTGCATTTTCTTTCATTGTTATATATCTGTTTTGCTCTATTTTTGCATGTTTGAAAGGTCAAAGATCATTTTGCTTTTGAATTTTTAGCTAAAAGTATCAAGGGGGCTTGATTGTTGTACCTCCAAGCTTAGTCATATAGCAACCTAAGCAGGTCCCCAAACATTGATCAAATTTTCTAGGGTTTGTGAAGTTATTTTGTAGGTTTAACGTGATTGGATATTCTAGATGCAAGATAAATCTTGGATCAATAAATGAATTAGATAAGTTCCCTAGTAGATATTTATACTATTTGGTTATTTCTTTCTATTCATTCATGCTCAAAATCTATATTGCAAATAAGGGAAAATCATTTCATTAAATTTCTAGGCATCTGAAAGAATAAAAGCATATAGTGTGCATCTAGGGTTTAATTTTATTTGTGCATTTCCTTGGGCCCTTATTAAAATACTTTATATTTCACAACCTAGGGTTAGATATCATTCAATTCAAGAATCATGTTAGGGTTAGCCCTTGTCTTCTTGCATCTTGTGTATCTTGCATTGTTCTTTCATTTTTCTTAGCTTAGTTTAAAAAAGGCTAAACAATAGGTGTATGCTCAATTGAGACATAAAATATTTCCTCCTCAGACTTGGAGTGAGTCCTAAAACCATTTATGGTGAACCCATTTTCTTTTATCCATGAAGTGTAGAGAATATAACACACCCCCAAGATCACCTCAGCTCCCAATACATCTAGTCTAGAATCATACACTGTAGGGTAGTTTTCTCCCTCTACATGATCAAAAAGTGCTTCTTTGACATTAGAATATTTTGGTTGGTTGATAAATTTAGCCATGAGAGTATAGTTCACTTGGTGTCTTAAGGCATAAGAAATTTTACCTGTATGAGTGGGCAAGTGGCTTTGGGCTGCATCTATGGTAGATTGAACCCACTTAGGTAAAGGATTTGAAGATGTGGCAATATCATTAGATGGAGGTAAAGTAGAAGGGGAATTAGGACAAGTATCATGAGTGGGGAGGTCCTCATCATGAGGCAGGTTTTGAATTATGATCGAAGAGGAAGGATCAAGCAAGGGAGTGGATGCCAAGGGAGCAATTGTTTCCTTATTTGGTTGAAATGAAGGGTCCATAGGAGAAGGATTTAGTGGGGAATAAACATTGAAGGTAACATCCCTAGAGATAAAAATAATCTTGGAAACAAGCTCATATAACTTATAGACTTTGGCACTTTAACTATTGCCAACAAAGATGCATTTTTGGCTTTTGTCATCAAATTTATTCCTTTTTTGATAATGTATGTGGGCATAAGCATCACATCCAAATACTTTGAATTGGCCCACATAGAGCGTCTTTCCACTCAATAATTTCTCTAGTTTTAAATCATAAAAATCTGTAGTATAGGACCTATTGGTCAAGTATGAAGCAGTAAGGACAACTTCTCCTCAAAATTTATTTTATAATGCAACAACTAGCATAGATTTGGCCCAGTTTGTGATGGTCTAATTCATCCTCTCAACTACTCCATTTTGATGAGGTGTATAAGAAGTTGTGAATTTCCTCCTTAAACCATGGTGCTTACAAATATTAAAAAAATATTTGGAGATGTATTGTCCACCATTATATATCATTAAGGTGGAGATTTTATATCCATTATCTCTTTCAACAAGTACCATGAATTCCTTGAATATTTCAAGGTCTTGCTATTTATATTGAACAAGATAGATCTAGATTCATCTGCTATAATAATTAATGAAAGTGATATAATATTTAGCCCCAGTATGATAAGGAACAAACATTGACCCAAAAATATCTGAATGCACTAGTTGTGATGGCCTATTGGCTCTCCAAGCCTTTCCTAACTCAAAAGGTTATCTATGGTGTTTGGAAATAGTACATGGTTCACAAAAACATTTAGAATCATTTAAGTGAGGAAGTCCTTTGACCAAACCCATTCTTTCCATCATTTAAAAATTATGAAAGTTTAAGTGACCCATTATTTCATGCCATATATAATCCAAAGAGAAAGTAGTAGTTGTATGCAAGGATTGTTGAGTTATAGATTGTGTAAGGAAGTAATAGATACCTTCCTTTTTTATTCCTATTGCTTTGATAGAGTCATTTGGTTCCTAAATGTAGTACTTATCTTTATCAAAGAAGATAATATAGCCCTTATCTATAAGTTACCCAATAGAAAGGAGACTCCTTTTGAGGCCAGGCACATATAACACATCCTTGGCAAGGATATTATTTCTATTATGTAAAACAAGTGGTGCATCTCCTACACCTTCAATGGGAAGAGTTGATTCATCTCCAAAAGTAATGAATTGGTTATGGATAGGTTGAATCTTGGTCAACCAATCCTACCTTCCTGTCATGTGTTTAGCTACCCCTAAGTCTATATACCAACAATATTTATATTCAATATTGACTTGATTTGTTGCATACATTGTATTAATATTATGATCTTATTGATCCATTTGATTTGTATGTCTAATTATTTGATCGCAATAATTTGTAGCATGACCCCATTTTCTATAGTAGTCACATCCTTGTTGGTTGTTGGGTTGATTTTTTTGTTATTTAGGCCTATAATTTTGAGTTCTTCTATTTTGATGACCGTTTTGGGGAGGTCTTGATTACCATATTGGCTATTTATGTGGTCATTTATATGGCTACTGATGGTACTATTATGGTTGTTGATGGTACTATTGTGGTTTCTAATGCTACTAACATGGCTAAGATGTTTGTTTACCTCTCTAATTTTACTAATTTGGACCCCTATTGGGTCTATACTCCAAATATGCCTTAGTGGCAAATGTTGTTGCTATAGAATCAACTTCTTCATTTTTTATGAGTGCTTGATCATGTTTCTTAAGAAGAATTTCAATCTCCTCAAATGGAGCAATCAATGTTTTACTAGTTAAAATTAACATGGTAGCATATGCATAAAATTTGGAAGGGAGGCCATGTAACATGATAGGAATCAACTCATTATTAGGAAGAGTTGAACCAACAACTAAAAAATTATTTCTAATAGACTTCACTTCCATGAGATAATTGGTAAGTGATCCTTTCATATAAATATTATGCAACTTGGGATCAGAGGGTTTGACGAAGCTGGTCCTAACCATGGTTGGAAGAAGGGAGAAGATCAGGAAACTGGGGATTTTTTTCTAGAGATCGAAGCTATATTACGATAGAAGGGAGAAAACTGGATTGTTTTTTTTTTGGTATGGTCTATTACTTTATTTTGATAAAACTCATATTTTTTAAGTTTTAATCTGTATTTAGAGTTTTTTTTTGCCTTATTTTGTGTAATTTAAGGGTTACAATTGAAAACCCTAATAGAAGGCTTGAAAAAATAGAGAATGCTTGAAATTAAAAAATTAGGGTTTACAAGGGGAGAGAATTCAATGGGAGAATCCTCAGTAGGAGGGTTCACACAGGGGACTCTTGAGGGAAGGATTTCTAGTCCCAAGGGACCTAATACACAATCCTTTGTGGAAGCTATCAAAAGTAGTAATGGAAAGAGAGATGATACAGAAGAACAAGTCCAAAAAATCCTACAAGCCACGGGTAAAAGAAATGAGATTGAAGCTGAACAAGCCAAAATAAATGGATGTTTACCTCTGAAAAAAATTCCAATGCTATAAATTGTAGAACTCATAGTAGATGATATTGTGTATAAATCCAAGCATACCTTAATATGCAAGTTTGTGGGACTTTGACCTTCTGCAAGGTTCTTATACTCCTAGGCCAAAAAGCATTGGGCACCACAAGGGGAATTGGATATATTCACATTATCGAATGGATACTTTGTAGTTGAATTCACAATGATATCTAAAAAGAATAGAGATTTTGAGGGAGGTCCATATAACATAGGCCTTGCAGGTCTATTCATGCAACCATGGTGACCTACTTTTGATCCTAGAACTGAACCCTCGACAACTCCAATTTGGCTAAAATTATTTGCACTTCCTTTAGAACACTGGAAAGAGGAAATTTTGGAGTTGATAGATTATCTCTTGGGCAAATACATAGGCATATCAAGAGAACCAACAGAAGGAGGAT
>JAQPPZ010003836.1:0-102828 GCA_028583015.1 Wollemia nobilis | reverse complement strand
TTGAAACCAAGATTCAAAGCCAAATGAAGAAAGAAAAATCAATGACAGAAAGATGTTTAATCATGCTTTGGGACACAGTTCTACCTTCCTCTCCCTTCAAAGAGTTCTATATGTAGTAGTCTTTCCCATAAGGACATTAAATTATTTAGCAGTTAACCTAGCCAAGTTTATTTAAAAACATTATTTTTGATCGTTATCACTACAATCTAGGTAGACTGATATATCAAAATGACTATGTTTCTAAAAATACTTTTCAAGACTGTTTGCTCCACTTCTTTTGAGTTAGTCGATTGATCCAAAGGCCATTGAATTTGTAAATGACAAATTGTTTAGTAAAAAACATCTTAATTGTTACAAAGATGTGAATCAAGGCTTGAAGTCGAATATACAATTTTTCTGCACACAATATTTCTCTAGGAAAGGAAGCATGCTGGATATTCATTCCTGAAGGGTTTGGACATGGACTATTTGTAGAATGTGTCACCTTGGGAGCCTAGGAGAGAGTAGAACTGGTAATTGCTCTATCGCCACTGGGAGGCTTTGGTACCTGCAACTGAGCATAGAAGGTATCTTTTGCATATCAATTGATGATAGATAGGTGCATCCTTGGTTGTAGAGGAGAAAGGAATTCTTTCCAAGGAAAAGAGCAATATAGGCCCCTATGACATCCTTGGTGGAGGGCATAATGTTGATTATAGTTATGGATTGCATTGCATCCTTGAGGACTGCAAATGAGAGACAAGGATATCCAAGATTGTCTTAGAGGAATTGTCAATAGAAGAGAATGTGATGACAATAAGGTCAATTGGGAAACACTTCCTTTACTCCATTGCTTACATAATCAATACCATTTCAGAAATCCTCCAAGAATTAGGCATATAATTCATCATATTTATGTATTTCATCATTTTTTTGCAGATTAGAACATTTGTGTTTATATGCAATAAAGATGTTCACACCCATTGAGAGGATCACTTCTACATTGTCTTCCTTTTTGCTTAAATGCTAGGTCTTCAATGTCATGCAAGGCTAGGATTTGCTCTCATCCCATCTATTCATGTGCAAATTATGTGGGTAGATCATGGCTGGGATGGGATCTTGGTGGGTGGTACGAAACCTTTTCGAACTCATTAGAGAATTTCAACCCATGGATGGTCTAGAAATGTTACTAGTGGCTCCTCTTGCATATTCATCCACTCTCTCTTCCCACCAATAAAACTACAACTTTGTTTATCTTAGTATGTTTTTTTTTTTTGGTGTGTGAGAGAGAGAGTAGGCCAAGGGACTCATTGAAACATATTATTACATTGCACTGTAGTAACCAAAAGGTATTATGAAAATAAGTTAAACTAGAATAAAGAATCTAGTTTAAACTATACTAAAGTGGAACAGCTGTATGACATAATATTATAGCCTTGATGGTTACCCAAAATGGATAAAGCCTAATATGCTAAAAGTAATTGGTGACAATTTTGTCACATTTTGTCCAAGGGGTAAAGTTTTGAAATATTGTTTGTTTTTTATGTTTGAATTCTCCTTCTCCATATTTAGTTTTCTTTGCTCCTCTAGCATTTTCATGGCGCTTCGGCGCGACAAGTACTCGCCTTTCGCCTGCCCCCACAGTTATTTCAAGTATAAGGCAGCTTCGCTAACAAAAGGAGACAAAAGGGGACAGCTTCGCTTGGAAACGAGGTTAATAGGCAGCTTCGCTAAGAAGATAGGCAAAAAGCCCCTTTGGGCTTGAAAATCGGCTAAGGCATGGGGGGTAGTTCGGCCAAAATACCCAGCGAAGCTGCACTTCGGCTCCAATTCCAGCGAACCTCCCCGTCCCGGTAATGAAAAAAGTCTAAGGCAGCTAGCTCACTTCGCCCAAAAAGTAGCCGAAGTGGTACTTCGGCTAGTGTTTTCAGAGAACTTATTTTGGCGAAGTGCCAGTTCGGACTTCGGAGACAGCACTTCGGGACATGAAGATGCTGAACCTTAGCTTCGACCGAACCTCCGCCCAGACTATGGAGAAAACTCTAAGGCAAGTGGTCCGCTTCGCCCATAATGCTGCCGAATTGCCGCTTTGGGCCTCAACTTCAGCGAAGCACCCATCCACAGTGAAGTACAAGCTCAATCAAGGATTTTTCCAAAGAAAAAGAGTTGGGATTTTCTTCACTCCTCGCCACAGCTAACTGCCGCTTCGGGCCAACTCCCTGCCGAACCCCCACTTCGGGCGGATCCTCCGACGAAGCTGCACTTTGGGCTCGATCTCAGCGAACCACCTCGAGCAAAGCTTGTTTCAGACTTAGGCGAATTAATGCATCCAAGGGCCAACCTTCCCCAACCTCGGCGAACTGTCAGTTTGGCCAAATTTCACGGCGAAGCTGCACTTCGGGTGCAATTCTGGCGAACCTCCATCTCGGATGCGGTTCAAGCCAAAACATCAGCAAAGGGCCCCCTAGGTGCCTTCTGACACCAGTGCTACTCTTGAGGGGCACGTGTCCATAGGAAAAGTAGGTAGGGTATAAATCCAAGGCATGACACACAAATGCAAATCTTCCGCTCAGAATGGTCCCCTCACCAACTGCAGTAATGAGACAAGAGGTCTCAACTACAAAATTCATCGGGGGTCAAATCCCAGCTACCCCAACGTCCTTGTGTGCTTTGTCATTAATTTTTCAAAGGAGAGGTCCTCTATAAAAAACCCCTACATTGTAATGAGAAAAGGGGGGGAACATATTGCTAGAAAGCTGCTGTATTCAAACTTTTGCATCAATACTAAGAATTCTTAGCTCTAACTCTGTATCTTCTTTGTATGACGCCTTTGGCAAGCATTTCTGCTCATTTCATTTGTTTTTCTGATTGCTGTAATTCTGTTATCTGGATTTAAGCTCTAGAAGATAAGTGAACTTGGAATCTTTCTAAAGGATACATAGGGAAGTAAACGTAGTGTTAGTTTCTGTTTCATTCTCCGTGTTGATAGCGTTGGTTTAAATATAGATAAGTGATTGTGCTGCTTGTTCTTCCCCACTGTTACTGCTATCCAATTTATATTTCCCCAATCTCTTTCCAGTTCCCTAATCTAAAACCCCAAGTAGTGTAGTATAGGAGTCGGCCTTCTCCGGAGATTGGCACGGGAGGCATCTCTTCCTTCCGACCTTTCAAGGTTGGTCCAAGTCTAGCGCGTGTATGCAAATAAAATCCTTTCCTAGGGTGGATTCATGACCAACAATTTTTGGCACGCTCGGTGGGACCCAATCGTTCCACCTCATAAACAGTATTGAAGAAGTGATGTTCGCTTCGGTGCTGTCAAACCTGAACATCTGGCGATTCTGCTAAACTCGGATACCCTCCAAGTCTCGAAGACCAGTTTAAGAAAATCACGTCTTCATGCGTACGAGATGGAGAGTTAGAAAGGTCTTCATGCGTCTGTTGTTGCTTCCCTTTGCCCTTCTTGTTTGAACACTGTGCTTATGACAAATGAAGCACTTGATCTTGCTCAAGTCCTTCTTCCCTGACTATGAGGTTGACTCCTCACTCTTTACCTTACCCTTGCTGGGTCCTTTACCTTTGCCCTTCTTGGTTTGCCCAAAGAGAGGTAGGTTATCGTCACCACCTTTCTTGCTGGCCTTTGACTCCATCTGAGTCTCCTCCTAGATGAAATCATCCCAGAGTTTACCAAAGGTGGGAAGGTGCTCACGAGAACAGATGCCTTTGACAAATGGTTTCCATGAAGCTGAGAAACCATTCAGTGCCACGTTCACCAACTCTGTGTCTTCAACTTTCTTCCCAATTGATGCTAGTTGATCACGAATTTGCGTGATCTTCATCAAGTAAATGGTAACGGTGTCAGATTTGGTCATCTCTATAGATCTGAGTTTGTTCCGCAATATCATCTTCCTGTTTATGTTCTCTCTTTGTTCTTCCATGTAAATTTTCCTAACCCTAGATATTTGTTGTCCTATGTTATTTTAAAATAAATCAGATCTGTATTTAATTAATTTAAACATGCAACAATCACACAGATGGCTGGAAAAATAAACAGCGTGAACAGCAGAAGTTAAATATATTTCTGAACCTAAAATATTACAAAATAAAGGAGGCTACAAATACAATAGGACACCCTGCTCTCTTGCTATCTTTCTGGCCAGCAATTTCACTGTTCTTCTCCTCCTAAGCTTGCAGTTTTTCCTTCAGCAATCTGTTCTCCTTCTCTTCTCTCTGCGTATAAAACACTCTTGACCTTCTCCTTTTATCCTTGAAAAAGGTAACCCTAATCTCTCTAACCCTAAGATTAGATCTCATCTCATATTGAGATGTATGGTTAAAAATAGAAAATCACTTAAGTGAATTTCAAAATAGAATCACTTAAGTGAATTACAAAATAGAATCGCTTAAGTGAACTTAAAATAGAAAATCACTTAAATGAATTTCAAAATAGAATCACTTAAGTGAATTACAAAATAGAATCACTTAAGTGAACTTAAAAATAGAAAATCACTTAAAGTGAATTTCAAAATAGAATTCGAAATAGAATTCGAAATGTCTCGAACCACTTCTAGCACATTCATACTAAAGCCTGTGCAAGAAGTTCCTGTCCAAGCTACATTTCTCAACACTTGGTACATTAATATTGATAATCACCTGCTGCAGCATGGTTTCAAGAGAAGTCCCTCAGATGCTAATCTCTATTTCAAGAAAGTTGGCTATGAAATAGTGATACTTGTGGTATATGTAGACGATTTGATCATCACTGGCAGTTCTGAAAAGATGATAGAAGCAGTGAAGGATTACTTGAAGAAGTTGTTTGGAATGATAGATCTGGGATTTCTACATTATTGTCTTGGCTTGGAACTTATGCAGAAAAAGAACCACATCAGGGTCACGCAAATGAAATATGCCAAGGCACTAACTGAAAAATATCGCATGACAGATTGTAAGCCAAAGCAAATCCAATGGAAACAGGGCTACAATTGTCTCGATATGACAAATCTCCTCGGGTAGATGGAACTCTCTATCGACAGTTGATTAGGAGTCTCATATATCTGACCAATACTAGGCCGGATATTAGCTTTGTTGTGAGCTATCTTTTGAGATTTATGCAGGAACCTAAGGTCAGTCATTGGAAGGTAGTGAAGTGAGTTTTACACTATGTCCGTGGAATAGTAGAATATGGTCTGGAGTACAACAAGAATAACAAGTTCTTGCAAGGATACATCGACTTAGATTATGCTGGATCTATAGATGACAGAAAATCAACGTCAGGATACATATTTCATCTTGGATCTGGACCTGTCTCTTGGTACAACAAGAAGCAGCAAGTTGTTGCACTTTTATTTATAGAGACAAAATATCGTGCCGCACGAGGAGCTGTGTGTGAAGCGATATGGCTATGTTGCATTCTTTCAAGTATGGGTCTTTCGAAGAATCTTCCAATACACTTGAATTGCAATAACCAAGGTGTTTTGAAACTAGTCAAGAATCCAGTGTTCCATGAATGAACAAAGCATATTGACACTCAATGTCACTTCAATTCGTGATGAAGTTCCCAAACACAAGATCCAACTCTAGTATATTCCCATCGATGAACAGGTTGCAGACATTTTCACTAAGGCACTTGCATGTGTCAAATTTGAGTTGTTTCACAACTCTTTACGTACATCAAATAATGTAATAAGGGGGGGATGTAAGGTTATTTGATTTATTACATTATTAAATAGCAAATAAATTAAGTGCACACCAATTTGGCATTCCAGAAGCCAACGTGCACAATTAGGAATTAGAAACGAGTTTTATTATGGCAATGTAAATATTCTTTATGCCATAATTAGCTTGGTGGGTAGGATTTACGATCACTTTAATATTGGCTAATCTGGGCCACTGTACTATATAAATATCCTGCACACATGGAATAAAACTGTTCGATTCCCAATAGATACATAATCTCTTATTGCTTGATTAATTACCCTCTTATATGGAAGAAGGTGAGGAGGAGCATGTAAAGAGTGTTTGAATGTAGGTAATTGATGTATGGAGATGTGAATTGACTAAAGAAATAACTTTTGAGTGCCACCCACAATAATGATCAAAAGTGCTCATAGAGGTAATGCATTTTGAGGAGCAAAGTGCCAAATATGGGTATCCCTCTTTAATGCTTTCGTTAGTCATATAAACAATGTGTACAATGCTTTATTCACAAAGATGCAAATGGGTTGGGAGCATGCCCTTGGTAAATGTCATGGGGCCTAAGGCCCTAGAAAATAGTACAATCACGTTAAAGTTAAATTCTCAAAACTCAATTAAAAAGAGAATATCATATCTTGTGCTATGAAGAAGGATCAAAAAGGTGCAATAAATGGTTAACTATGATCAAAATTTGAAAAGGATGAATTAGTAAAAGTGGTCCCTTATGTGGGAACGGATCAAAATAACATGTATCAATTGGTTGCCATGCTGCCTACTAAGCCTTGGTAGCATCTAACCTATCACATGGTGGCAGATATTTATCATCCTTGCGATGCTAGCCCTGGAATTTAGAATTTGGTGATGATAAGGTCAGGAAATTCATAAGATCAACAATAATATCTACGATTTAGAAGACTGAATTGATGGGCATGGATTTGATGGAGCTGATGTTTGGGACCAATTGAGTGACTGTGGCTGATACTAACCTTTTGGCTGAGGGGTCGAAAATATTGTGAGCATGTGGTTTTCCCTTTCTTCTCTTGGAGTTGCTAAGATTGACCTATGGAGTCCTTTGGTGGGCTTCAATTTTTGTTCACACTGGTAACTAACCTAGCGGGATACATGCCATTAAAGGTGGTCAAGCTCCATAGGAATGTTTGATGAAGTGAATAACAAAGAACAAGATCCAGAAAAACAAACACACAAATTCTCAACAAAAAAGATAAATCAAGGCAGATTTACACTCAGCAATTTTTTTTAACATTCTTGAAAACAACATGACAACATCATATTTGACAACTTCACACTATGCCATCGATCCCCAAAGATATATTAAAACTTTTTAAACCTTCCTATCCTCACACGTACCCCTTTCTGTTTATAGAGGGAATCATATCTTAAAACCACAGTTCTAAAACCACATGCTAGAAAACCACTAGCTGAAATCACTATCTCTCCATTTTTATTTAATGTGCCACCTATATGATCACAAATATTAAATACATAGCCATTGCAAGATGCAAACACAAACATTAAATTCAGTACTATCACATGATGCTTCTGCATTAAACCTTCCTTGTTAATAAGATTGAACCTCCTGGTTCAACATACAAACACAATAATTTTCTTCTTTTTCATGCCTAAAACTTGTTCTTTGAAGCAGAATATTTTCTCCATGCTTAGCTTCCTCTCTGAAACATTGTCCTCTATTTCAACATGCAATATCTTGACTCGTTCTTCCTCATGCCACTTCTTGGTCCTTTCTTGAGCGTAGCTGCTTTATCCATAACTTTCATTGTCTAATCTCATCATCCAAATATATTTTTCAACATCTTTTTCAATTTTCTTTCCTTCCATCTCATTTTTCTTTGGATCATTGCTTACTTGTTCCATAGTTTCAGTTTCATCTTCTTTACATTCAGGTTAATCATCTTCTTCCTTGTCACTTTCAAAGTAAATTTTTCAATTTCAATTGCATCACATCCACTAATTCTTCCTTTAGTGATTCCATTCGCCTTTTTAGATCACTTACTTCCATCTCTACACGCATCTTGTCCTTCTTCCCTCTCTAGATCCCTACAACATATCAAGCTTTCTCTCTCAACTTGGATAATCTTCCAAACTTGTGCAACTTAACTCTCTCTCTGTGCATAATTTGTCCTGACCTCGCTTTGATACCAGATTGATGGAGCCAATAACAAAGAACAATATCTAGAAAACAAAACACAAATTCTCAACACATAAGATAAATCAAGACAGATTTACACTCGAACTATTTTCTTATAACATTTTTGAAAACAACATTAAATCAACATTTTTGGCATACTCCCCCTTATGCCATATGTCCCCAAATAGTAAAATACACATCCAACACATTCTAAACCTGCCTATCCTGACAAGTTCCCCAACTTGCCATTTATAGACGGAATCATATCTCAAAACCACAGTTCTAAGACCACATGTTAGAAAACCGTAAGACCATTAGCTGAAACCACTATCTATCCACTTCTATCTAATGTGCCACCTATATGACCACAAATATTAAATACATAACCATGATGGAATCACAAACATTAAATTCAACACTATCCCATGATGCTCCTGCATCAATTTCCTTTGTTTAGCATTGAATCTGTAGGGACACTCTATCAAAGTCACTTGACTTATGCCTAGCCTTGTCATTAAGATACATTGCATGTATGGGCCATTGGGGTCTTTGAGTCTTACCCTTGTCATTGAGATCAATTGCATCTATATGGGCCACCAGGGTTCTTGAGACTTACACCTGGTTTTGGATATATAGTAGTTAACTCGGTTGATGTTATTGAGCATGAGAATTTCTCTTTACTATGATTTAACTGAGGCTGCCTACATGAAAGATTATCATAATTCAACCAATTCAAGGAATGGGACTTCTTGCAATGTTATTGTAATGAATTAGGGAAAACAGAAAAATCAATTCAATTCTAAGCCTTTGCCAAGACACAAAAACTTGAGAAGCCAACAAAATGAATTCCCTAAAAGAGCCATTTTCCAAGTGACAGAAACAAGTGTACAAAGAAAGACTTTCACCCTGAGTTACTGTATCTGACAATCCTCTTGCCTGAATACTCATATCTGTGTGTCAGATATGGATATGGATATTATACTTCCTGGATACCATACCCAAATATATTCACCTACACATTATATTGTATCTTTAACGTATCCTAGTACTGTTGCCACATTTTGCACGGGGTGCTATGTTTTCAAATTTTATTCCCAAAACAGAGCAAAAGGTCCCTGAAAAATCCTAAGTCTAAGAGCGCAACCCGACTTCGCAGCGAAGTCGGGGTGCGCCCTTAAGTTCGAGCGCACTCGGGAATGCGAAGTGCGGAAGAGGACCGAAAAGGAGCGAAAATTGGCTAAGTATAGGAGCGCAACCCGACTTCGCAGTGAAGTCGGGGTGCGCTCTCTTTCCTGTGCGCACCTGGGAAGCAGCGGATCCAGAAAATCGGCTAAGTGCCAGAGCGCAACCCGACTTCGCAGCGAAGTCGGGCTGCGCCCTGATTCCTGTGCGCAGTCTGAACAACAAGCAAAGCTAAGTGCGGAGTGTGCAACCCGACTTCGTAGCGAAGTCGGGCTGCGCCCTCTAGCTTGTGCGCACTTGGGCAGAATCTTTCAAGCAGCCCAAAAACAGTCTAAGGCACGGAGGCCTCCCCAACTGCGCTGTTCCCCACTTGCGCTGTCCAATTGCGCTCCGATTCTAGGCGAAGTAGGACACAAAAGAGAGACTGCCTTTCAAGGCAGATGCGTCCCTCATTAGAATTTGACAAGTGTCCAGCCTCAGGATTCGAGCCGAGATGGGATGGGAAAAAGGACAAGCGTGGGCCAAATTATCTACCGCAGCTACCCTCATTTAAGCTGATGCAAAGTTCCATCTACCGCAGCTACTCGCATTCAAGCTGACTCGAAGTTTCATCAACCGCACTGCCACGTAGCTGCCAAGTTTTCAGGTGGACCTTGCTGCAAGTACAGTCCTTGTCTGCAGGAGTCAACATCAGCAGCTCTTTTGCCGCTTTTGTCAGCTTTTGACAACTATTGTCGGGTTTGGGATTTCGTGCCCAGGATTGTAATCGGGGGGAATTGCGCTATAAATAGCCGCACCACATCATTGTAAAGGGTGGAAGGGGGATATCCTGCTAGGGAACCATTGTAGCTATATGTTTGCTTCTGAATGCAAGATACACTTGGCTCTATTTGTTGTTATCGTTCTTTATGCTGCCTTTACTTAGCATTTACGCCTCATGTTGCTTATTTTATTGCTTACTGTTATTCTGCTATCTGGATACCGGTATTTGATGATTAAGTATTCCTGGAATGCATAGCTAGAGGATACATAGAATGTATGACAGTTGTAGTTTTTGTAATGTATTCTGTATTTAATTGTTGTTAGTAGTGGTGATTGATCGTTGTCGTGCTGCTTATCCTCCCCACCCAATTCAAATCACATTTGCATCTCTTTCCGCATTTTTAATTTCTTTCCTGCACTCTGAGCTTAAAACCATTTGAGAAAACCCATAGGAAGCCGGCCTTCTCCGGAGATTGGCACGGAAGGCATTTCTTCCTTCCGGCCTTTCAATCTGGTGGGCGAATCTAGGGCGCATTTCACTAAATCCTTACCTAGTGGCAGATTCGTAACCAACAGTTTCTCTGGCACGCCCGGTGGGACGCGAAAGCTTTCCACCCAAAACAGAATCGAAGCATCGGTGTTCGCTTCATTGCTGTTAAAATCAGAACGCCTGGCGACTCTGCAAGTACCTAAATATTCTCTGAGTCCGTGAGACCAGTCCAAGTGCCTTCATGCATACAAGAAGGTGGAAAGCAAGGAATCCGAGAAACCAGCCTGATCTTTACGAAATTGACATCAACGGTCCGAGAGAGCGCATCGAGCTGGTCGACTACCAAGCTCGCATAGACGAATCCGAAACCGAAATCGAAGAGGCCGAAGTTGAAGAGCAATCTACATCTTCGGACGGTACCGATACCGAGTACACGACCGGAGGAGAGGAAGAAATGGCTGCTCAGCAAAATGATGACGACCTCTTCCCGACGGTCGACTCCACGGGGCCCTTGGCCGTAGTCGGACAAGAGGCTGTACCCCCTGCTGCCCTGAAGGCCATTCCTACTTATGATTGCTACGGCAAAACGACGTATGAACACATCCAGGACATTCTGGCCTTGGCTACGCTACACTCTATTACTGATGAGAGTGTCAAGACCCGTCTATTGGCTCTTTCCCTAAGGGGGAAGCTTCTCTATTGGTGGATATCCTTGCCAGAAGGGTCTATCACGGGATGGCCTTAGCTGGCAGACAGACTTGTAAAAGGATGCAATGAGTCTGCCGATCCCTCTTTGTTGTTGCATCAGTTTCAAAGCATCCAACAACACCCACAAGAGGAGGTATCTGACTTCAACATAAGGTTTGCGAGGTCTTGGAAAAGAGTACCTTGCGAACTGCGACCTTCAGCAGGTCAGGTTGCACACTACTACCTGAGGTCTTTCAACTCAAATATCTGCCTACTTCTGAAGATAGCCCGAGTGGATTCCTGCCCTGCCCTATACAAAGCTGCCCAACAAGCAGAATTAGACATACTCTCCATAGGCAGAATCCCGCATAGAGTGCAGCCCCCTATTTATCCTGATTTTCCTCAGTCCTAGTATCCATCGACCTCTGGTGTGATGCCATCATCCTCAAGCCAGCACCCCCAGCAGCCGTGGAATCCGGCACCAGTTATAAACCCCTACGACCCGCCTCAAATCCATTATCCTAACCCGCCACCTCCGCCTCCGTAGTATCCCGCACTCCCTGCTCCCCCTCAGTACGCGACATATTCTGCGCCCCCGCCATTGGATGCATTACCTCCGCCAACTTAGTTGGCACCTGCAGACAATGATATTCAAAATAAAATTCTCCAAGAGGTACGGGCTCTGGCCTCTGGGTATCATACCATGTCTAATGACATGACAATAATAAAGAAGAAGCAAGCCCAGATGGAGTTCCTTCCATGGAGGCCATATCCTCCTCCGGCGCTAAGCCGCACAAGCTCAAAGGCACCCCCCTGCAAGAAATGCTGCCATTGAGGATCAACCTGGCACTTCTGACCAGGTCAACTGGTGCTCCACGTGCAATGATCCACACTCAGAAGAAGGGTGCACGCTGCACCAGCATTATCTCCAGACCTTGGCAGGCAGCGCCATAGAGGATGAATTATACATGATCCTGGACGATGAAGGCAACTTCGCTGTCCCAGAAGAAGATCTTGCGTTGCTCCTGACCAAGGAAGGCAGAAAGCTTGTTGAAGTTTGCACGGCCCAAGCAAAGCCGATAAAGGTATACGCCAGAAGAGAAAAGGCGCAACCTGCTGGACTACCACCTGACAAGTCACTATGGCCTCATGCAGCCAAAGAAAAGTTTCCTGTGCCCAAAGCTCCCGTAGTGAAAGCTCCCGCAACTCAGTCTCCGACCGAAACAAAAGAACAAGCTCAGGAGAAGCTGAGA
The DNA here is from genome assembly GCA_028583015.1 of Wollemia nobilis. Classification (NCBI taxonomy): domain Eukaryota; kingdom Viridiplantae; phylum Streptophyta; class Pinopsida; order Araucariales; family Araucariaceae; genus Wollemia; species Wollemia nobilis. Next base: position 90,617 of record JAQPPZ010003836.1, on the reverse strand, counting down.
TATCCGTCGCTGACGAAGAGACAGAGAGTCGAAGCCATGCAGCAATACCGGACCAAGTACGAGCCTGCGAAATAAACGGAGGGAGCCAACATTTCAAGCTACAACATAGTTGACGAGCTAAAGAGGACCCCCGCAAAGATAAGTATGTACGAGGCTCTTCTGCTCCCCGGGCAAGTTGATCTGCTGCAGGAATCTTTGAAGAACATAAAATATTGGAAGCCTATGCAGCATGTTGTGTTAGCTCAACCCCTAACAGTCTCCGCCACCGGGAAAAACAGGCCACCTTTCTAGCTGTCATTACGGATGGAAGGCTATATAGTGCACAACTGCATGGTGGATTCTGGTGCCTCCACGACTGTTATGCCGAGAGCTGTCTGTGACGAGATCGGTATGGAATATACAAGGAGCAGCCAAGGTGTGCTGCAACTAGACGACACCCCTGTCAAGAGAGTTGGTGTCATCAAGGATATCTCGATCCGGCTGCACAAAGCTCTCGACATAGTGGTCATACGAAAATTCGTTGTGGTCGACTTGGAACCCTACTTTGGCATGTGCATCTCCAGGGAGTTCATCGCAAAGCTGGGTGGGTATCTGTCTCTGGATTACTCACATATGGAAGTGCCCTTCAAAGGAAGGAGACTGAAGATCTACAATGAAAAGCCTTCCACATTTCTAGTAGAGAAGATACCCGGAGAAGAGTCACAGAACTACATGGTTCAGCTGACAACTGAGGAACTGGTGGTGGTAGACATGACAGAACAAGCCCTGGAGCTGTTACAAGTGGAGGATGAGTTCTCCTTGCTGGACTTCAATGCCATGATCAAGACTGAGCAAGGCTGCTACTCCGTCACTCAGCCTGAGAGACTTGACCAGTCCGCAAGTAAAGAGGTAGGACTTGCACCAGAAAAGCTATGGCAGCTCTTCTTTGATGGCGTCCGATGCAAAAATGGCGCCGGTGCAGGGGTACTCCTGGTTTCCTCGTCCGGGATCCAAAAGGACTATACTTACAGGCTGGCTTGGAGCTATACTAACAACGCGGCCGAGTATGAAGCTCTGTGCTTGGGTTTGAAAAAAGCGGAGAGACTGGGGGTGAGGCATTTGCAGATCTTTGGCGACTCAGAGCTGGTGTGCAACCAGATTACGAATAAGTGCGCCTCCAAGAAGCATTACCTCAAGGCATATCGTAATTGTGTCTGGGACCTGATGGAGTCATTCGACTCGTTGAATGTCAAAGCCATATCACGTGAGAAGAACAAACACGCTGACATTCTGGCGTCTGTTGGAGCCAGGTACGTTTCGACTGATGACACTGTCCAGAAGCCGAAGCCGGTTCGTACTATCTATAGGCCTTCTGTGCCTGATAAAGACACCCACTGGCAGGTGTTTGATTGTGACGAGGATATCGTCACTTTTTTGATTACCGAAGCATGTACAATAGAAGGTAGAGACCCTGATGACGAGCAGTACGAGGGGTTGATACAGTTGAAAAACAATCATGTCCCAAAAGGACTGATTACCTTAGAGAGTCTCTTTGACTAGAACGATAGAGCAATATCACACAGGATCAAAGTAGACCCCAAGCAGTACGTAGACCTGGAGCTGGAACCTGGAAAAACAATCAAGGTCGGGACGGACTACACTGAAGAGGAACTCGAGCAGATTAGATCATTATGCAAAGAGTTCCCCGATATCGTAGCCTGGTGCTACCAGGACTTGAAGGGGTATGACAGACAGATGATCCAAAGATACCATAGAGCTGGAAGATAATGCAAAACCTTTTCGACAGAAGCAAAGGGCAGTGAACCCGAAGATTGAAGCCATGATGAAAGCTGAGCTCTTGAAGATGCTGGAAGCCAAAATCATCTACCCCATCAAGCATTCATCTTGGGTTGCGAATTTGGTTCCTGTGAGGAAGAGGAATGGAGACATCCGTCTCTGCGTGGATTTCATAAATCTTAATCAAGCCTCGTTGAAGGACCATTACCCGCTTCCTCAAATCGATCAAATCCTCCACATAGTTGCTGGAGCGTAGAGGTTCTCTCTCTTGGACGGATTCTCTGGATACAACCAGATATGGGTAAAGGACAAAGATCAGCACAAGACAACGTTCACCACCAAATGGGGAACGTTCGCATATCACCGCATGCCCTTCGGCCTGTCTAATGCCGACGCTACATTTCAGAGAGCCATGGACTTGGTCTTCCGAGAGCTGCTCAACAAGGTCATTGCCATCTACTTGGATGACATGACTGTATTTTCTCACAGGAGAAAGGACCATGCTTCCCACCTGCGGCAGATATTTGAGAGATGTCGTGAATTCGGCATTTCCATCAACCCGAAGAAGTCAGTCTTCGCGGTAAAAGAGGGTAAGCTGCCGGGACATGTCATTTTCGAGAAAGCCCTTGCAGTGGATCCCGACAGAGCAGAAGCTCTCCTCCGCTTGCCCATCCCAGTTGACAAGAAAGGGTTACAGTCATTCTTCGGCTAGATCAACTTCGTGAGGAAGTTCATACCGGACTTCGCACAAGTAATCAAGCCCATGGCCGAACTGTTAAAAAAGAATGCCGAATTCTTGTGGACTGACGAAAGAAAGCAGGCCTTCGAGGAGATCAAGGCTAGAATTGTGCAAGCTCCGGTGTTGATTAATCCAGACTATTCCAAGGATTTCATTCTGTACGCGGTGGGAGAACCCGAGAGTTACGCCGCAGTCCTGACTCAGAAGGGAGACGATGGCGAAGAACGCCCCATAGCGTTCTTAAGCCAGGTGATTCAGCCGCATGAAGAGAAGTACAATTTTATTGAGCGGCAGGTTCACGCAGTCATGAAATCTCTCAAGAAGTTCAGGCACTTCATATCCCAGAGCCGGATAACTGTCTTTGTGATACACCTAGACGTCAGGAATTTCATCATACAAGGGGAGCTTGGTCACAAGAGGGCAGGATGGATTGCCAAAATCCAAGAATTTGACATCGAGGTATGACCAACAAAGCTGATCAGAGGCCGAGCCTTGTGCCAAGAGCTGGACCGAAGCACTGCAGCTGATATCTCTGCTTGCAAGTGGGAAGATCTGATAGCGGAAACCAACCTAGCCAACTCCTTATCAGAGGAAAGTGATTGGACAAATGACCTGGTGCGATATTTTAGCATTGGGAGATGCCCAGATCACCTCAATGCCTCACAAAGGAGGTTTAGGCTAAACGCCTTGAGATACGTACTTCGCCCCGAGGGGCTTTATTTCAAAAACATTGACGACATCTTGTTGCGATGCGTCAGAGAGACAGACAAACCTAGGGTCCTCGGAGAATTCCACTTCGGGATGCCTGGGGGACATCATTCTGGAAGGCCTACGACCTTAAAAATTATCAGAGCTGGGTACTATTGGCCCACTCTCTTCACAGACGCACATGCGGTCTGTGTCAAATGTGATAAATGCCAGAGGTTCGCTGGCAGGAATAGAAAAGCACCCTTGCCCCTCCAGCCAATTCAAGCCGAGACTCCGTTTCAGCAGTGGGGTTTAGACTTCATCGGGGCCATCACGCCTAACTCTGCAGCGGGACACAAGTTTATCCTTACAGCCACCGATTATTTCACTCGGTGGGCAGAGGCGATCCCCACTAAGCATGCGGACCAAGAAACGGTCATTGGGTTCCTCGAGAGCCTCATCACTCGTTTCGGGGTCCCGGAGTCAATAGTGACAGACAATGGTCCGGGGTTCGCAGGCGCTGTACTCACGGAGTACACCAGCAAATACGGCATCTATCACAAGATGTCTTCGAACTACTACCCACGAGGGAATGGCCCGGTCGAGTCCACCAACAAGAATCTACCGAAGATCGTTAAAAAAACAGTAGAGAGAAACAAGAGGACATGGCACCTACTCCTGAATCGGGCGCTGTGGGCGGATCGCATATCATTCAAGAAGTCTATCAAGACATCCCCCTACGCGCTCGTGTACGACAAGGAGGAAGTTCTGCCTACCCACATAGAGATACCCGCACTCTGGACGGTAGACGAAGAAAAAGGCGACGGGGATCCAGTGGACGCCGGACTTTGCTAACTACTGCGGTTAGAAGAAGAAAGAGAAAAGGCATACCAGGCCTTTACTAAACATGTTGAGGCGACCCAAGGCTGGTTTGCGAAAGGCACCACCACCCGAGTTTTCAAAATCGGGGACCTAGTGTTAAAGTGGGACTCACTGAAAGCAAAGCCGGGCAACCATGGTAAATTTGATGCCCTTTGGGAAGGTCCCTATCAGATTGCTCGGGTGAACCAATTTAATGCATTCGTGCTTCGGGACATGGCGGGAAAACTTCTCCCCATTCCTGTCAACGGGTTCCACCTGAAGATTTACCACCACTGAAGGCACCCAAGGGGTCCTTCCTTGTACATATTTATTTTTTGCATTTTAGTTTATCACAATGTACATATTTATTCCAACATTCAATTTTTAGTTTTTAGAGCCTAAGAGAAGCCTAGAGCAAACCCCGACTTCGCAGTGAAGTCGGGCATCGCTCCTTGAATAGTGCGACGTCGGGAGTTTGAGAGAAGGCAGCTGACGAAAAAAAGCCAAAAAAACGACAAGTGCTGGGTGCGCAATCTTCGCAGCGAAGTCGGATTGCGCACCGTCTTGGGAGCGCAGAGCAAAAATCAGCTAAGTGTTGAAGTCATATTGCGCAGCTTTTCTGGGCGAAGTCAGACTGCGCAATAAAGTTAGGGCAAAGTCGGAGTGCGCACGTTTTCCGGGCGAAGTCCGAGTGCGCCCTCAATTCTGGGCGCACCTTGAACGACTTGCCGCGGGAAACGAGGGACATAATGATAAAATATTTCTAAGTGTGGGCCCAGACAGCGCAGTGTGGCATAGTGCGAAGTTGGGTTGCGTCCCTCCTTAAAACCCTGAGTCAAAAGTTCTCCCTCGAAGTATGTGCCCAAGCGGCGGCTGTGACGTCATTGGAAGCACGAGGTTCGAAATTTTTTTAAAAATAATGATTGCGCGTCTTTCAACGTGAATGTCATTAAAAGAGCAAGCGCATTAAGACCAACCGCAACCAGGGTACGCTTTCCAAAGAAAAACCCACGCACGGCCGCCAAAAAATTATAACACTTCCACCTACTTCAGGTAAATCACCTTAACCCCCTCCCTTGCGTCATTAATGCTGTATTTCTTGCCTAGAAAAGGGGCCCTGGCATACTCAGAACATCCAAATTGTCAAGTCAAGTCTGAGCTGTAAGGCGTAGAATTGAGCAATTAGTAGCCAGAATCCCCGTCTCTGCCACCTCGAGCAGAAAAGAGAGAATGGACAAGGGAAAAGCGCCAATGTCGGCACAGTCCAGCGACGCAGAACGCGAAGCTAAAGAACAGACAGAATCCAGCGCTCATGAGAGCGAAGCGCCGCAAGAGCGAACAAGGAGAACCAGGTCGAGGAGAAGCCAAGGGCAAGCTCCACCGCCGCCCATCAATCGTCGGGCCGGGTATAGAGACGGCGAGTACTCTATCAGCCTCACCAAGCTGCGGCCAAATATAGCGAAGTGGGCTGACAAAGTTTCGCCCTCACACCATGTCGGGGCTGCATACAAATCGAACTCGTATTGGTTCTTGTGCCCTCCTGTCCACCAATGCCGGAGCTGGTTGAATCCATTGTGGCATACTACAAGCCAGCTGCCCGACAAGTCTGTGACAACCACGGAAGAGTATTGTTCACACTCTTCAGGGAGAGCGTCCAACCAGCCTTCGCCCCGGGGCTCCAGTACGACCCCAACGCAATTGTTAGGAGAATTAGCCTGGACGAACAGGCTGGCAGATTCGCCCAGACCAAAAAGACGAGAGAGTTTCTCGACTCAGAGCTGAAAACCCTGCTACCAGCTGGATAGTGGCCGATAGGCCCTATACCCCTGGACAGGTTCGAAAATAAGTACATATATATCTTGGCATGGGTACTCGGCTGCGACTCCGACAAGATGGTGCGCCCGTATCAGCTGGCGCTCGCAGAATGCATCTTACATGGGGAGTTTTATGACTCCACGACGCAAAGAAGCGGGAGGCGCCCTATTTTCTTTGACTGGGCAGATTGGGTGGCGTACGCCATACATTCGAACCTGGTCAGGTTGCAGCAGAAGCAGACAACAAAATTCCGACTCTGGTCGTTCCTCACATGGTTGTGCCTGTACCACACGCACTACCGGATTAAAGTGCCTGACCTGAAGAAGGTGAATGAAAAGGGAGAGCCGCTGCCTGTGTACGAATGGACAAAAGCCCTGTATAGAAGAGGGTCATACTACGAGTTCAACTTCAAATTTCTAGGTATGACCTTGGCGCTGTTCAATGGAGAGGGATCCCGCCCGCCACTTGCCATGACGAACTATCTGAGGAAGTACAAGTGCGGGGATACCTTCCGGTTGACGCAGGGCATTGTGGTCAGAATCTACGGATTCAAGGGGAAGCCGTTCCTGCTGCCCTATTTCTGCACTGACCATCAGTTCGGTATGGAGATATCACGCCAGATGGACTATGTCGAGGAGGAATTCGGCCAGGGAAAGAAGAGAGGCCATATTTTCCAGTATCCTATTACCTGGGCAAACATTCAAGTGCGCGAGATTGGACAACATGTCTACCTCGAACAAGAACTCCTCGTCATGGGCCTGATACAGCTACCTCAGCGCTGGAAGTATGACCCAATTGGGGTCAGGGGAAAATTTGTGCACATCTGCCCCCGAGCGGAGATCATGCAAGAAAGGTGCAATAGAACGGGTGCAGACCTGGAATGGCACATTGAGCAGATGCAATCATGGCCGCCATGGCATGATTTTTACTGTGAAGAAGTGGCATTTGATTCGGAGCGCAATCCGGACCACCGGTTAGACTCAACGGGCTTCAAGAAATTCCTCTCCAAGGTGGCGCCCCTCAACTGGCAAAAATACAAAATCATTGAATGCTGGAAAATGAGGTGTCGCACGCAACACGATAAGTCTAACCGGAAGATGTTGGCCATAGATGATGAATTTTCGGCCTTATATGATCAATACGCCGACAAATGGCAGCCGTTCGCATTTCGAGATTGCGTTCCCCTAGGCGCCAGAAAAAGGTATAAAAGGAGACCCCCGTCCCAGCAATTGCCTACTCCAGGGACTTCCAGCGCGACACCAACAAGCAACCAAGTGGGCCCAATGTTGCCTCCAGCTCCTGAAGCGTTACCTCAAAGGGTACATGAGCCAGAAAAGTCAACTCCTGAGGTGGCCCCCCTAAAGGAAAAGGCGCTAGAAGAGCCAGCCAGTGGAGCGGCCGCAACAAGCATTCTCTCGTCAAAACCCAGGTACAAGTTTACCGTGGGAACATCGCTGCCTACTGCCCCAACCTCCTCCGCCTCCTTCGAACCAGCTGCAGCTCTAGAAGAAAAGAAGAGGAAGAGGAGCGAAAAGGCCAAACGGCCTAAGGAGTCTGCGCAGCAAACGGCCGCAGCACGGACGGGGACAGCCGCACCGAAAATCATCTCATTGGACAACCCTGGGATAGAAGCAGAAGCTTGGGCTGCAGGCGTCCTTCAATCAGCGGCTCAGGCGGAGCCCGCAGGTACGTCCTCTTCCTCGGTTCCCCAAATCCCAGTCGGCCCTGTTGTAACACCGTCCCCCACTGTATCAGGGCAAGCCCTAGTTGCATCCTCTTTGTCTCAAACCACCCAACCCTCCCACAGTTCCCATTCCTTCGATCAGTTCGCCCAAGACCCAAATGTTTTCCAGACCCTCAGTCAAACCCTAGACCCCTCGCCTGCGGCCAGTGCCGAAGCTGTGCCTACATCGCTGCGCCGCTCACCTCCCTTGTTCAAAACCCCGCCTACACCTTCCACTCAGCCACTCGCTTCCCCAAGGACCTGGTCGCCCTTAAAAGCGACCACGCCTTCTAGAATATCTCCTGCTTCATTGTTTGCAGGAAGAATGCCGCCACAAGACTTAGTCTCGGCGTATCCGATGCTGGCGGAGCTTGACTTCATGGGAGAACAGTTGCAGATCACAGATGATCAGCCTCTGGCAGCGAAGGCCGTAGGGTGTTCCGCCTCTTTCCTCCAAGGCGTCAAACGGAGAAGAGCCAAGGAGATAGCTGCCCCGGTGAAGCGCACCAAGTTCGACTTGGACAAGAGAGTGCTGCGAACTGAGAAGCTGATCCCGAAAGTGAAGAAGCCTCTTCGGGAAATGACCGAGGCAAACTATGAACACCGAGTCAAGGAGAATAACTTTTACGATATAAATGAGGGATACGAAATCAACGGTATTCGTCGCAGAACGGACAATCTCCTTGTCAAGCGACTCGAAAATCAGGAGACGCTGTTTCGGCTGCAAAATGACTCAAGGCAGCTGGAAGAAGATTTGGCTAGGGCCACCACGCGGCTGGAGTTTGCCCAACAGGAAATCAATGACCTGAAAGCACAGCTTGCCGCCTCTCAACAGGAGGCTGCAGCACAAAGAAAGACAGCCTAACAGCTGTCAGAGGAGAAGGAGGCAGCGCTGGAGCATGTCTCTCAGCTGCAGGATTCGTTAAGGCAGGCTCAATCTCAGCTCGAGCAGAAAACGTCCTAGATGGCGGCCTTTTCAAAGAATAAGGTCAAAGAGATGCGGGCTGGTTTGCTACAGGGTTGCAGAGCTAACGTCGTCAGGTCCATATTCATCCTGGATTTCGCATCCAAGATCCAAGAAGTATCTGCCCAGGGAAAGCCTGTGGTAGAGGAGGCTGAACACCAAGCGAAGCATTGGCTGGACTTGGCAATAAAAATTGAGGAGTTCGCGTGCAAAGGCCTCCGATTTCCCCCAATGTCCCAGATTGCCTTAGAATGGGCAGATGCAAGGGTAACCTTGCACAATTATTTTGAAAAAACTGAAAAAACAAGGGCTGCCAAGAAAATGCTGGACGCATTGAACCACAAAATGAACATTTGCCTGGCCCCCTTCAACGCTCTTTCTGAGCTCGGTTGCCCGAGCTTCGTCAAGGATGGGGAGTTTTTGCCCCTTGAGCAGGTGAAGCTGAATTGGCTGTCTTTTGAGGCAGACACGTCAGAAATTGACAGCTGGACCGAGCCAGTCCAGGAAGCTCAGGTCACTCAGATGGTGTCGAGGTATTGCAAGATCAACACCTCCCTTCAGGAGTTGGGAGAGAGATACAACACCATCGACGTACACACGGTTGCAGCATTTAGAGCAGCGCTGAGAGATGTCAGCGATTTAGGGCCCTTTCAGGCAGCAACCTGGGACCAGGCCAAAGCTGCGTACAACCATGTCCGTGAGCGGGAGGATGACAGTGGTGATCATTCGGATTCAGAAAGAGGAGGAGAAACAGAAGAAGAAACTGCCGAAAGTGAATCCGAAGAGGAGCAGTTACCCAAGAAGGGGCCGTCAGAGCAGCGGAATGCAGAGGAAGGGAGTTCCTCTGCTTCCAAAGGATGAAGGTCTGGTTCTTTGCGTCGAGGTGAGCTCGACACCCCGCGAGCCACCAGGAATGTTGCCACATTTTGCACGGGGTGCCATGTTTTCAAATTTTATTCCCAAAACAGAGCAAAAGGTCCCTGAAGAATCCTAAGTCTAAGAGCGCAACCCGACTTCGCAGCGAAGTCGGGGTGGGCCCTTAAGTTCGAGCGCACTCGGGAATGCGAAGTGCGGAAGAGGACCGAAAAGGAGCAAAAATTGGCCAAGTACAGGAGCGCAACTCGACTTCGCAGCAAAGTCGAGGTGCGCTCTCTTTCCTGTGCGCACCTGGGAAGCAGTGGATCCAGAAAATCGGCTAAGTGCCAGAGCGCAACCCGACTTCGTAGCGAAGTCGGGTTGCGCCCTGATTCCTGTGCGCAGTCTGAACAGCAAGCAAAGCTAAGTGCGGCGAAGTCGGGTTGCGCCCTGATTCCTGTGCGCAGTCTGAACAACAAGCAAAGCTAAGTGCGGAGTGCGCAACCCGACTTCGCAGCGAAGTCGGGCTGCACCCTCTAGCTTGTGCGCACTTGGGCAAAATCTTTCAAGCAGCCCAAAAACAGTCTAAGGCACGGAGGCCTCCCCAACTGCGCTGTTCCCCACTTGCGGCGAAGTCGGGCTGCGCCCTCTAGCTTGTGCGCACTTGGGCAAAATCTTTCAAGCAGCCCAAAAAACAGTCTAAGGCACGGAGGCCTCCCCAACTGCGCTGTTCCCCACTTGCGCTGTCCAATTGCGCTCTGATTCCAGGCGAAGTAGGACACAAAAGAGAGAAGTCGGGTTGCGCACTCTAGCTTGTGCGCACTCGGGCAGAATATTTCAAGCAGCCCAAAAACAGTCTAAGGCACGGAGGCCTCCCCAACTGCGCTGTTCCCCACTTGCGCTGTCCAATTGCGCTCTGATTCCAGGTGAAGTAGGGCACAAAAGAGAGACTGCCTTTCAAGGCAGATGCGTCCCTCATCAGAATTTGACAAGTGTCCAGCCTCGGGATTCGAGCCGAGATGGGATGGGAAAAAGGACAAGTGTGGGCCAAATTATCTACCGCAGCTACCCTCATTTAAGCTGACGCAAAGTTCCATCTACCGCAGCTACCCGCATTCAAGCTGACTCGAAGTTTCATCAACCGCACTGCCACGTAGCTGCCAAGTTTTCAGGTGGACCTTGCTGCAAGTACAGTCCCTGTCTGCAGGAGTCAAAATCAGCAGCCCTTTTGCCGCTTTTGTCAGCTATTGTCGGGTCTGGGATTTCGTGCCCAGGATTGTAATCGGGGGGGAATTGCGCTATAAATAGCTGCACCACATCATTGTAAAGGGTGGAAGGGGGATATCCTGCTAGGGAACTATTGTAGCTATACGTTTGCTTCTGAATGCAAGATACACTTGGCTCTATTTGCTGTTATCGTTCTTTATGCTGCCTTTACTTAGCATTTCTGCCTCATGTTGCTTATTTTATTGCTTACTGTTATTCTGCTATCTGGATACCAATATTTGATGATTAAGTATTCTTGGAATGCATAGCTAGAGGATACATAGAATGTATGACAGTTGTAGTTTCTGTAATGTATTCTGTATTTAATTGCTGTTAGTAGTGGTGATTGATCGTTGTCGTGCTGCTTATCCTCCCCACCCAATTCAAATCACATTTGCATCTCTTTCCGCATTTTTAATTTCTTTCCTGCACTCTGAGCTTAAAACCATTTGAGAAAACCCATAGGAAGCCGGCCTTCTCCGGAGATTGGCACGGAAGGCATTCCTTCCTTCCGGCCTTTCAATCTGGTGGGCGAATCTAGGGCGCATTTCACTAAATCCTTTCCTAGTGGCAGATTCGTAACCAACGAGCACATGTCTATATATGGTCCATATCTAATATGTTTCTTTAGGTTCAGCACAGGATTTTCCAAATCCCTCAAATTTTACTCATTCAAATGGAAAGCTTGGATTATAACTTTGATCACTCTGCTTTTTATCGTTCCACTGGCTGTAAGAGGACTTGACACTCTGCTTATTAAATATAGAATTTGGGATTTCTGACAATATTTTGTCCAAAATAACCGTCTCTGTTAATGAGATTGTACTTTGGCCTTCAGCTTCTGCCATAGGATCCGATTACCCAATTGTTAAGAAAAAAAACTCATGAGTTATTTCTGGCCTTTCTGAAAAATCAAAGAGCAGAGAGCTACTATCTTTATTAAGGACGTTGTTATTATGGTGTAGAATGGCTGATCACCAAAGTTAATGTTATTATATGATGAGATTTATAATGATCTACATTTTTGGAATTATCTCTTTCTTTGTAAATTATCTCCACACTATAAATTCCATCTTATATACTTAGAATGGTAAATTAAAGTCTTAGTTTGCTTGTCCAGTTTATCTCAGTTAGAAACTGTAGTGAATGAGATGTCCATGCACATGTATGGTGCACTAATAGCATGTAAATTAGACTAGTTGAAGTTTGTATGCATACCCCAGTTTGCAGCCATTCAACCTCATCTTTGTAGATCTATTTATACTTCACTGATGAAGAGTGTACATCATCAGTGTTGGCCGCTATCTTCTCTCATTTTATATCAGTTTGTTCATCCTACTATCTTGATTGTACTTTGGAATTGGACCCTTGAACATTTTTAGGTAGTGCTTCAGGTCTTCCTACGTCTTTTATAAACTCAAAGCAACCAAAATTCCAAAATATTAATTGGCTTTACAGTAATTAACGAATGGTGAAATCATATCCCTTGATATTCTTTTCTACCATAGGAAGGCTTTTCTACTCATCTTAGTAATGCTATCCATGCTTAATTACTTTCAAGATTTTTAACCATCTATTTGGCACATATGCCCAAACCTTGTGCATGAATGTTAATAATCCCCTGATTCCCTATCTCTGAGTGCAACAAAGATTCTAGGGCACTCATTAGAAGCCTTTGAATTCATTATGGGAACCCAAGAGAAAGGAGTATAGAATTTGGCTATTTTACATGAGTTACAGCCAAAGGAGCACAACGAATGATTAATAAACATGAGCAGTGTCAAGTACCTTAGTACAAATAGGGAAATTAGCAACAAAAGACATTGGCTTGTTCTGATAAATGATCTTGTTCTCAACTTTCTGAATAACAACGTTGTCAAAATTAACAAGAGGATCTGGTTGGATCTGTTTTGACTTCAATTTTTCCAACCAGATTTGAAGGGCCTTTTGGTTTTGCATGAAATAGTGGTATTTTTGCAATTGTGTGATTGAACTCAAAGCTTACTAGAAATTCTCGTGATAATCAAAGGTGTTGCCAAATCATTCTTCATTCTTAGAGATGGTAATAATTGACTTAGCTACAAAGTGCCTGTTCAGCAATTGACTAGTTCTGCAAGAGAGATTTCTTTAATGATGCCCACACTAGTAGTGCCCAGTGAGCAAGTACATGGAAAGCCTCTGGAGCAAGCACATGTAGAGCCGCTGCTAATAGATAATCATCTGATAGTAGGAGAGAGTCCAAATTTCTCTGAGATCAGATCATTTATGGTGAGACAGGTTGAGGTATTGTCAAAGAGTCTTTGCATTGCGTGCAATTCCTATGGCTTGCAACATATCAAGAGTGAACAATCATTAAAGCTGGTCCTATGCTTTATGAAAATCAATTTGCGCAAAGAAAATCTCTTTGTTATAGCATGTGACCTATTCCATAGCTTCCCAGACTTTGATAAGGGTGTCCAAAACATTTTCTACTTAATAACAATTGTCAACTTTAGTTTGATCAGAGAATGTAACAAATGTCTAATGCACTAGGCTAAAACCTTGGCAATAATTTTGTATGGCATATTTCTCAGAATGTTTGGCTGATGAGATTTGGATCTTCAGCTTTAAGGACATGCTTGCTACGGTCGATAGGTTTGCCCAAGGTTCCAAGAACAAAAAATAAGATGCCAAAGGTATCTAGAACTAAAACTACAAAGTACTGGCTCTTATCAACAGGGAGAATTTAATCATATAAACCCTAGATTAGTTACTAAATTCAAAGACATATTACAAAACAATCCCATAAACACTTGCACAACTCTTCCAAGGTAAGTTCCTCAATTCTCCGTAACCCTACAAGCCTCCACAAACTCAGAATTTTTAAAAAGGCCAGTGAGATGGTTCCAGTTAATTTAATGGTTTTCATATGCTTTGAGGCATGAATAACATTTGTATCCTTGAAAAATTTATTTTGAGGGTCTGTCGCCGACTTTAATCCAGTGAAGTATGCCCTTTATTTGGGTACCATTGGCTTCTTGGTCTTTATAGAAGTTTTGATATAATAGTAAGGCTTGGCAGCTCATTGTTGCAGTTGAAGTAAAAGGAATATTCATGGAGTGGAGCATAAACCTTTATGTACTGTGGATGCAATAGACTTGATTTTTCTATCAAACATTGGATATTTGTTTGCCATAGTCCTCTGAAAAAATCAATGAATTGAAACTGAGACACAATTAAAGCTATTCTATGTGAAATTACATATAAAGAGTTTTTGTGATGAATATAACATACCTATACTTGGTGGAAGCACAAACAAATAACTGTTTTTTCCTATTGTTTGTAAATTTTATATGTTGACATCAGTAACATCATATTGATGCCAACCAGGGTTCCATGGGGACATGTCCCCCCCGTCCCATGCGTCCCTGGGGACAGGGGACGTTTCCCCCCGTCCCCCTTTTGGGGGATGGCAGGGCAGCCATCCGCCATCCCAGGTGGCCGTCACCGGGATGTCCCTTTTTAGGGGACATTCAGGGACATCCCCGGGGACGGCCAGCCATCCCTGGGGCATCCCCGAGGATGCCCAGCCGTCCCCCAAAAAAAATAAAAAAAAATGATACAAACTTATTTAAAAAAAAGGCTGTCATATTTGAACAGTTAGGAGTAACTGTCATTGCTTACATGGTGGGAACTGAACAATGGTGGTTGTAAATGTTTAAATAATAAATATCATATTAGTGATTGGACAACAGTGCAGAATTGCTAGAGACTGAACAGTAAAGCTGTCTTGCTTTTACAATTTATATTGAGGGCTGTAAACTGATGACTGTCTTGATTGACCATTGATGGCTGAAAAAATAGATAACTATCTTGCCTGAACAGAGAAAAAGTGAAAACCAATGACTACCTTGCTTGAACATTGATGGCTAAAAAGTAAAAACTGAGAACTGTCTTTGTTTGAACATTGGTGACTGAAAAAAAATAAAAAAATGGTCTTTGCTTGAACATTGGTGGCTTTAAAAATGATGATTGTTATTGTTTGAATGTTAAAAGCTGAACAGTGTGGCATTCATTACTTGAGCAATAGCAACTATTTTGGTTAACTGTTAGAGATTGCACTTGATATCCTTGGTTGAACCTTCAAGTTACATTTGTTGAAATGGCTGCACTTAGTAATAGGCTAATAGCTGAGTTCATTTCAGATTGAAACATGTTTTAAGAACATGCATACTTTTTAAGTTTTTAGTATTTTTCATTTTTATTGTGTGTAGAATTTGTAGATTATTCTAAATTTCTAAAATTTTTTATAGTATTATACCAGCCGTCCCCTAAAATCGGCCTGCTGTCCCCCACCATCCCCGAAACGCGTCCTCCCGTCCCCCCGTCCCCCAGGCTCGTGGAACCTTGATGCCAACTCATTTGTAAGTAAAACATTGGATGACAATTTTTGATTTTTGTTAATTTTTTAGAATGACTTTTAAAAAAGTCTTTTAGAGGAAGGCTTAACTATTTATTTAGCTTGGATCATAGTTGGAAAACTTGCAACTTGGCAAAAACTCGACACTTCAATTTTGGAGAGAGTATTGGCAACTCGGGAAAACTTGGCCAAAAAAGAAAAAATTGAAAAAAATAATTTAATTTAAAAAAATACAACTAAAATAAAAATTGGAGAGCCGGAAAGTTGATTATTTGTTAGATTTTCATAACAAAGAATTTAGTTACATTTCTTGATCATCAAAACCAACAAAATTCAACATACAAAATATCTTGGCAGGTTTTGTGTTTTGCGTGTTTTCCCCTGCATGGCTGAGTCTCTCCAAGTTCTCGGCAATTTCTTGATGACTCAAATTTCTCGCAAGGAAATTGGAAGCTTCGAGAAATTGAAGAGTTTTATATCACTGGTGTGGATTTTTTTATTTTTTATTTATTTATTTTTATATGTAGCTTCTATAGGGCCCGCTCCTATCAAAGTTTTTAATCATTACAGCTCTAGTAGAAACCAAAGCCAAGGTTTTCTCGGTTTGCTTCTCCAGGGGAAACTGGACCTAGGTTTTTTCGGGTTTGCTTCTCCATGGGAACTGGAGATAGGGTTTTTTGAGTTTGCTTTTCCAATGGAAACTAGAGCGAGGGTTTTTTGGGTTTTATTCTCGAGCAGAAATCGAAGTTAGGGTTCTCCAAGTTTGCTTCTCTAATAGGTTTTCCGTGTTTGTTTCTTCATAGGAACTGTATCTAGTGTTTTTTGATTTGCTTCGTTATATCTTGCTACTTTAGAGGTCAACTAAACCATACATAGCTTACCTTCTTGTCAAAGATATTTTCCATCTCTCTTAAACTGGAGCTAAGGTTTTTTGTATTTGCTTCTCTAGTGGGAACCAGAACAAGGTTTTTTATATATGCATCTCTGAGAAGAATTGGATCTAGGGTTTTCTGGGTTTGCTTCTCTAATGAAAATTGGAGCCAAGGTATTCTAGGTTTGCTTTTATAGGAGCCAGTTTTGATGTGGTGCCACCTCAAGCGCCACCTTGAGAGTGACGGAGTGTGTACGAAGTCAAGTACGCAAATACTATTTTGATTGTATATATAGTTTTGTAATTTTGAGTTATTGTTGTACGTGTTATTAAGATGTACATGTAATTCAATGTTCGGGTAATTGAATGTACATGTAATTCAAGATGTCATGTAATTATGTGTTGAGGCAATTAGTTAGGAGGTTAGGTAGGAGGAAGTTGGGGTTGCAACTACCTCCCCTTTCCTAGGAAAATGTATAAATAGAACCCCTCACAAATTCAAAAGATATACATTTGTCATTCGGAGATATTCATGTATGTGCAAGCTTGGAGATAATTAGAACACCCGTTTAGCCATTGATGTGTCTAAGCATATGGTAATGTTGTGCATGTGTTTGTGAACAATTGCAATGCTATTGTAGATGAATGTGCATGGCAGTTTGAGCATATTTCAAGATATTGCTGCTGTTTTATTTCATTTCCAGATCTGATATTTCATTATCTATATTGCTGATTTTTCTTGTCATTCATTATTCTCTGTTCAATTGTGGAATACCAATACTGTGTTACATTTGGCGCCGTTTCTATTTGAAGTTCGAACTAGTGACTATGCGGACATTGAAGACGCGAGAAAGTGAATGACAAATAACCTGACGCGAGCATGTGGGAGACATGGATGTGCAAGGATGAGTGAGGAGCCAGTGAGAAGAAGCCAAATAATTGCACAACAAGTGCAAAATATTTAGTCCTGCAATGCATGTAGAGGAGTTGCCTAATAGCGATAGAAGGTTACTTGATGGTAGTGGAGAGTCATGTGGTGGTGGCAATGAGTTATGTGATAGCGATAGTGACTTGCATGTTGGACGGTGAGCATGTCAGCAGCAATGCGTTGCATGACAGTGGAGACAATGAGTTATGCCTCAACAAGGAATTGCATGATGGTGAAGTTGGCAACATGCAAATTATTGAAGTGTTGACAAAACTTGTTGGCGTGGAGATATGTGCATCGGAACTGGAACATGTGTGGAACTGTTGGTAGGAGAGTCGTTTGGGCAAATAACGAGCGGAAAGGTGATAGACATTGTTTTTGGTGACGGAGGATGAAACACAAGTGGAGGTGCAACATGCAAGCAATGATTGGGCCAATGAGAGCATTCGCGCAAGTGGTGAGGGATATGCCAATGTGGAGCGTGCACAAGACAAGGCAAAGCAGTTGGTAACTCCAACACAAGTGCGAGGGAGAGTGCCTAGAGGTGGGAAGGATGGGAGTCAAGCACAAAAGCAATCTTGGGAGAGTGTGCTTGAAGGACTAGAGCCAACACTCGTATTCATAAAGGAGATTGTCGAGCATAAACGCACTATGGAGTGATTGATGATTTGTTAAAGGTCGATCGTCAGCAGAAGGTTTGTTGAGTGAAGAGGAAACCGACAAATAACTACCAACAATGGTAAACATGGATGTAGCAACAATGGGCAAGCAGAGGTGCCCAAAATTCACAAGAGACGGGAAAAAGTATCCCAAATGCCATATTGGTACGTGCGAGATGATATAGAAGGCAAAGGGAGTGATTGATGAGGATGCATAGTTGTGACTATTCCAAACAACATCGTGAGGCATGGCAATTGATTGGCACTTGAAGTGAGAAAACCTCTTGATGGATTGGACTGAGTTGAAACAAGAATTTAACAAGGTGTTTCAACTGTTTCGTGATGATAGAAATAATTGGCAAAATATATTCAACGAAGCAAAAGAAAGACGAGAATATTAAGTCATAATTGTTATTTGAAGGAGTTGATTGACAAGATGAAGGTGAAACTTGCTGACGAGTTGCAAAAGTGATGGTTCTTGGACAGGTTGTTATTGAGATATAACAAGAAAATGAAAGTGGTCCTACCAACCACATACTTGTAGTAGTTGACTATTGCCATTGCTTCCAAAACAAGTTTTTCACGCAAAACGGTATGAAATATGTGAAGCGACCAGGTCAAGACTTCATAGACCCTTCACTTTAGGCATATTCCACTCCTCTTAGCAAAGCACCTTGCTCGTCGGAGCACCCTATTGCCAGTGCGTCCTGCTCACTAAGCACCTCGCTCTAGTTCTATTTTTAGCAACACGATAAGGACGATGTAATCACCTTGTAATTATCATTGGGGTACATTGTTTGTAGTCCATTTTGTGGCTACAGGTTCAAGTATAAATAAGAGCTACTCTTCGGAGTAAGATTGTAAAGCACTCGTATAAGAGTTGAGTGTGGCACTTATATTTGATTGTCTCTGGACTTTTGCTTGATGAATATGTGAAATCAGTGGCCTTGCCCTCCTTTTCTTGTTAGTCCTCTTTGATTGCTGATGCAGGTATTCAAAGATCTTGTGTGATGAAGTTATTAGGTTTTTGCTAAAAAAGGCAACTATACTTGATCCAAACCTCACTACGACCTTTGCCATATTTTGCACTTTCTATCTCTTTCACCCTTACTCCCAAAACAAAGTAGATTAGATTTGTCTTCTACATTTTCTAGATTAGTTTGCTTGTTTGTTTTTTGCATGTTCTAAATTAGGTGCTTTCTTGATTTTAGCATTATATAGAAGGTAAAAGGTAATCGACCCAATATCTGAAGTTTGGGGAGAGTAGAAACCTCCCTATCCATTTGTTGAACCGTGGTCACGAGTGCAAATCACACTTGCCAATTTCCATGTTCAACAGTTCTGGCACGCCTGATGGGACACACATACAATTTCAATACACAATTCATCTTACCAGAATTGTGTTTTGACCTTCAATACATACAATTTCAATACACATACAATTTCAATAGTTCTTTCGGGTGTTGACCTTCTACGGATTACTTCGGCCTGGTTACTGTTAGGCTGTGACCGTTGACCGTTGAAAATTCAATTTGTTTTTTGTCGTTGGAGATTGTTTTGCTCCCAAGGAAGGTGAAAATTTTCTTTTACCATTTCAAGGAGATAAAACTTTCTTTTTGCCATTTTAAGGGGTGAAATTTGTAAACATAGTGCTTTTTTTTTACCTTTTCATTCAAATTTCATATTTGAAAGGTAAAAAGCCTTGTAATTTGTCCATAATTGTTGTAAAAATTGCATTGGAAAAGCACTAAAATGTACCCCTATTGTAATTTTGTATCTCGTAGTTCTAGGCAATTGTTTATTTATTTATTTTTTTGAATTTACATTGTGGAATCGGTAGCTGCCACGAATCCGGGCAGGCTGTCCTGCTTTTATGGCTGCCACAGTATTCTACATTGTCCGCCTCGGAAGCTGCCACACAGTTCTTCGTGCAGTCCGCCCCTATAACCACCATGCCACAATCATTTTAAATTTTTTTGCTGCTGAAAGCACCAAGAAAGGGACAAGCGTTCAGTCCGGCGAGGCCCGAGATTTGAACCTTGGACCTCCGCCTCCCTTATGGGGTTTGGTTGAACCAATTGGTCTACACCTCAGACCTCTCTCCTAGTTCTAGGCAATTGTTGCATTTAGGAACCCTTCAAATTGTTCCTAATAGGTGCCTAGAAATCAATTTGCAACCACTTTAAGTGCTCTTACCTGGCTTACACCAGATTCCAAATGGCTTTTGACCTAGTAGAACAAATGATAAATCTAGCTCATGTAGTTGGAGATTTGATGAATAGAGTACAGGACATTATAGTGCAAATTGCTCCTAGTGATGTAAAAATATATAACAATGAATTTTGGAATAAGGCAAAATGTGAAGTAAAGCCTTATGATGGATCTAGGAATCTCGATGTCCTATCTAGTTGGATCTTAGATATGGAGACTTGGTTCTCTTATTCAGAAACTCCTGCGACAATCAGGTTCCCTTCGCTAAACTTAAGCTCATGAGTTTGGCGAAAGTCTTGATCATGGAGAGGCAACAAAGCCAAAATCCAATCAAGAAATGGAGTGACCTCATCGAAGCTTTGAAGAATACCTTCTATCCACCTAACTACCAAAATGATCTCAAAATCAAATGGTATAGATTGAGACAAACTCACAATATGTCTGTCCAAGACTATATCTTTCAGTTTAATAGGTTAAGGATTCTTCTTGGAGTGAATGATCCAATAGAGGCACTAATCACCAAATTTTCTAGTGGTTTGCAAGAACAAGTATTTAGGGAGTTGAAATTCACTCCCTTGGCTACTTTGGATGTTGCATTTAATCATGCACTTTTAGCAGAGGAGAAAGTTGGTGCACATTCCAAACCTCGGTCTTCTTCACAGGAAAGCACTTCCAAGGGGACGAGTCAACATCAACACTATCAAAAGGTGAAGAAATTCTCTCCCCTTCTTCCTCTTCTTCTACTCCTCCCTCTCCATCCAATTCCCATTCTTCATCTTCTTCTTCTAAAAATTCTTCTTCATCTTTGTATTGTGATTTTTGTAAGAAACCTGGACATAGCAAGATGAAATGCTATAAATTCAAGAATATGAAGAAGAAATCCCTAATTGTAAAGTCTACAAATGAGGACCCAAAAGATGGTCCCATTGTGACTACCGGGAATGAAGATGCATATCCAGAATTGAAGGGTAGACTAAACAAAGTCACCCTTATGTCTCATATTTCTTCAAAAGGTGGCCGTGACAATTTGTTCATCACTCGAGCTCACCTAACACATGACTTTTTTGTCGATTGTATAATCGACAATGGCTCATAGAAAAATCTAATTGCGAGGTCCGTTGTCAAAAAGTTGAAGCTTCCTTTGAGACCGCATCCTCACCCGTATGCACTTGGGTGGAAGGATAATGGGTCAACTTCCAACATCACACACACATGCACTGTGTCCTTTTCTTTTGGTAGTAAATTTATGGATAAGGTGACATGTGATGTAACTAATATGGATTGTTGTGGTTTGTTGCTTGGGAAACCCTATCAATACGATAGGAAAGCTACATATAATGCCTATGAAAACACATACACCTTGCAATTGCACAATAAATCATACTTGGTGGAATGCACTAAACCAACCACAAATTTGGTTCTAAGTTGCAGACAAGCACGCAAGGCGGTTAATCAGGTACAAGAATTGGCTCTCATATTCATAAGGCCCACAAATAATGAAGACCAAGCACCACCTAAGAATCACAACAAGCAAGCTTCACTTCAAAAAATTCTACAATCATATGAGCATGTGTTCAAGGAACCCACCACTCTACCTCCTGAGAGGGATATTAATCACAACATAGAAATCATTCCAGGTGCCTCTCTCCCAAATGCACCTATGTATAGATAGTCAGCCCTACAGACCGATGAGATCAAGAGATAAATTCATGATTTGTTGGCAAAAGGGTTCATCAAACCAAGCACTTCTCCTTGTGCATCTCCCATCCTTTTGGTGCTCAAGAAAGATGGTTCTTGGAGACTGTGTATTGATTTTCATGCTTTGAACAAGATCACCATAAAAAATAGATATCCTCTTCCAAGGATTGATGACTTGTTGGATCAATTACAGGGAGCAAAGTTTTTCTCAAAAATTGACCTCAAGAGTGGATACCATCAAGTTTGGGTTCAAGCAGAAGATACTTGGAAAACAACATTCAAGACTAAGTTTGGGCTTTTTGAATGGTTGGTCATGCCCTTTGGTCTCACGAATGCTCGTGCAACCTTCATGAGGTTGATGAACGAAGTGTTCAGGGACAACTTGGACAAGTTCGTTATCATCTATTTGGATGACATACTTGTGTATTCATCTACATGGAAGGTACATCTAGAACACCTAGATCAGGTTCTCCACACCCTTCAGAAGAACCAACTTTATGCCAACCTTCCAAAATGTTCATTTGCTCAAACATCCATCTCCTATCTTGGCTTTATTATAAATCAACAAGGTGTTCATATAGATCCTTCTAAGGTAGAAGTCCTTCAACATTGGCCAACTCCTTCTATAGTCACTAAACTTAGGAGCTTCCTTGGACTTGTGAACTTCTATCGCAAGTTCATTCCTGGCTACTCTACCATAGCAACACCTTTGCATCATCTCACTAAAGCCAAAGTAGAGTTTCATTGGACAAAGGACCATGCTCGTGCCTTTGATTCATTGAAACACAAATTATGCACTGCCCCTATCCTTGTCCTTCCAGACCTCTCTCAACCCTTTGAGATAGAGATAGATGCATCATAGTTTGCACTTGGAGCGGTGTTGAAGCAAAATGGTCATCCTGTGGCATATCATTTCAAGATATTTTTAGCTGCTAAGAGGAACTACTCCACATATGATAAAGAGTTGTATGCTTTGGTGCAAGCAATCAAGTACTGGAGGCATTACCTTTTGGGTAAGGAAACAATTGTCCACATAGATCATATGCCTCTTAAGTTTCTCCAATCCCAAAATAATATTGAGGAAGCTAGGCATTTGAAATGGGCCACATACTTGCAACAATTTCATTTGGTGATCAAATATAAGAAGGGAGCAAGCAACACAATGGTAGATTGTTTGAGTCATCCACCAACAACTCAAGCCTTGATAGTTGTGACCACCTCACATGTTGGATTCCAGACTTGGCCTACACTATATGCTCTTGATCCTGACTTTGGCAAAGTTTATCATCATCTTGTACACCCCTCCTCCTCAAACCTAAGTCCTTTTCAGGATTTTCACATGAAGGATGGACTTTTGTATAAGTTGGATAAGCTTTGTGTACCACAAGAGCATAGGGTTTCTCTCCTCAAAGAAGCCCATTCGACACTTTATGGAGGATATTTTGGGAAACATAAAATACTTCACCATCTATAATGGTTCTTCTACTGGCCTCACATGTAGAGGGATGTGCTGTGGTTTTTGAGATAGTGTGCCATTTGTTGTCACTCCAAATCAGAAAATAGGAAATTGGGCCTAAGTGTTCCTTTGCCCATTCCTTCTCGTCCTTGGGAAAGCATCTCAATGGACTTGGTGAGTGGTTTCCCCATGATAGTTCGACAACATGACTGTGTATTTGTGATTGTGGATTGGTTTAGCAAAATGGCTAAGTTCATTCCTTGTAGAAATATCAACATTGCACCAGACTTAGCACAAATTTTCTTTGAGATAGTATGGTGCTCCTTTGATCTACCAACCAACATTATTTTTGATAGAGATCCATGGTTTGTGGGATATTTTTGGAGATCCTTGTGGAAGATTTTGGGAGTTTCTCTTAATTTCTCCATGGCTTTCCATCCATAGTTATATGGGCAGACTAAAGTGGTCAATCACACACTTGTGCAAAGCTTGAGGATCTATCACCACTCTTCTCCAACAAAGTGGGATTTGAGCCTCACACACATTGAGCATGCCTACAATCGAGCAGTCCATAGTTCTACAACACATTCACCCTTTGAGGTTTGTCTCGGGTTTCAGCCACTGGCTCCATATGAGTTGCCTTTAGCCTTGCCATCTCCAGCCACTACACACATGGAGAAGGAACAAGACAAGGCAACTTCTTTCATTCAACATTTGCAGAGCCTTTAGACCAAGGTAACACAAATCTTGCAGAAGACTCAACAATAGTAGAAGCAAGCAATGGACAAACATCGCATTCCTCATCCATTTCAGGTTGGAGATAGAGTATGGCTTTATTTGGACAAACGACGCTTTTCAGAGAAAGCACATAGCAAGATCAAGCCTCTTCGCTATGGGCCATATACCATCATTCAACAGGTCTCTGAGAATACCTTTCGCTTGGACCTTCCAGCACATCTTGGCATACATGACGTCGTTAATGTTGACCTTCTAAAGCCATATCAGGATTCTACTTTGGAGACTGAGCCTGTCATCAACCACCTAGCAGATGTGGTACCTAACTTTCAGCTTTCGCTTGATACAAACAGAGTATTCGACACGAAGACTCATCACACTCAACAAGGTTCTTCCACCTCATACCTTGTCACCCGCCACAATTAGCTTCCACACCAGGCTTGCTGGATCTCTCACCACCAGATGGCTCGTGACTTCCTAGATTTGCTTAAGAGCATTGGGGTCCAATGCTTCTATGGTGGGGAGGAATGATGAGGACAACTATGGACCTTAGGCTTATTTTTAAGCCTAAGATATTTATTTGCATTGTATTCACATGAAGCATTTCTTGCTCACGTTTGGTTATGGCTTGTTAGTTTGTTAGGGTGCATTGGATTTGTTGTTGAGACTATTTTTGTCTCTTGTAGGTTGTTGTTTGTTTGCATCCCATGTTTGTTACAGGTGGTTGTACTTGTCCCTGCATAGCAGTTTGTTGTAGTTGGTTGTAACCCATGTAACCTCTTTGATTCTATTTTATACTATTTAAGCACTATGCATAGTGCAATCTCTAGCTTCATTTTTGATTCCCACATTAGATGGTCAGATGGATTGGTCGTCATACACGAGTGCTAGGTTGCAATAACCTTGTATATGCTAAAGGACGACTGATTGGGAAAGAAGAATGATAGTAGTATGAGTTGGTTTGGTTTTATATGGACAACACCAAGGGAGGTTGGTGCTAGACCAATTATAGATCTGCCAAAAGAATGTCAAACTCCTGAACAAAAATAAGAACTTCATTTAGCATACTTAAGGAATACGGTCTGAATGTGCCATGGGCACAACTTTTTTGACAATGAGGTACTTGTTAGGTTGGAAATCCTTTAGAGTAGTTCATGTATTAAGTTCAATTGTAAGTAACCTGCAAACAAGTGGAATGAATGAAATGATTCTGATAAAAAACTCATTATGAGTTCACGGATGATATACACCCATGAATGAATCAAACCGATAGCCAAGGATGGCAATGAAAGTCCTTAGGACTTGATTATTTGAGCATGTACTCATGAGGAGTGCTCAATAGACTGAGCACATAACCATGAGAGCAGTTTGATAAACTAACCACCTGGTATGGTGGTATCATCTTCATTTTGACTAATTGCATATGCTGGACATGAAAGTGACTTTGAAGCCTATAGTTTTGATGTATTACAATGTTAAGTGATTGTAGTTGTTGGGTGGAATTTTGGACAATGTGTAAACCTGTTCTAAATTCATTTACAAACCCTCTATGACTATAAATTGAGCATTTAGTTGATTTAACAATGTGACTATTAGGGGTTAATGGCAATTTGTGACTGTTCTTGCGTTAATGCGTTGTGAGCACTTGTAATTACACCTCTAAGATCATGAAACTCTCAAAACTATTAGATCTGGGTAAGCTTAGAGTAAGAGGGCAAGCTGGTTTTCAAAGACATCATCATACTATTGATCATGCTTTCACTCTCAAAGCTAGTGGCAAACCCGAGGAGTGGGATGGAAGCATCGTTTTTTGTGCAATGTTCCACTCCAAGGTCACAACCCTCACTTGAAGACATGTGCAAGCTTTTGGTATTTTCTGACAATTTCTGTCAATATGGTTATGTCATCAAACTATTTTTTGTTGTTTAATCTATGTACCTTTTTGTTTACATCTCTTTTATTATTCTGTTGAGTTTTGTGATTTTGTTGGGCCACTATGAATGAGGTAATTAAGGTACAAGACTTGATTTCTTTTTTGAAGTGCAAATTTCATTTGTAAATTTTAAATTCGATAACTAAATTTTGTCCTTTGACTTCAAGTGGCAAAGTCGTTGGCGTGCACTCCTCTCTGTTGGACTGCAGCCCTCCCCCCTCTACTCTCCCTTTTCTTTTATTTTCTCTTTCTCTTTGGCTCGTTTTTCGGGTTTCATCTTTTATTTATCTTAGTTCTTTTCTTTGTTGGGCTTTTTAGCCTGCTAGTTGGCAGTCATTATTATCCTTCTTATAGTCCCTTGGGTCTTATTTTGGCCCACCGTGGACATTAATAATATATCTACCTTGTTGATGGAGAAAAATCACCCATGGTGTATCCATATGAGGCCACTATAGAGCCAAAGATGCGATTGCCTCATTTTATGTTTATGGAAAGTCCAAATACCTTCCCATTTGGGAATTAATTGATTGTTGATGGACTTCTCAGTTCCATAGGCCACTACATGTAGTGGGGTACTACCTTGACCCAAAATTCTTTTGTGATGAATCCTTCAAGATTGACTGTGAGGTGATGTTGGGCCTTCAACTTACAAGGATGGTGCTAGATCAAAGGATTTGTTATTTGATACAAGACGATTTGTAAGATTATGAAGGCTCTAGGCACTACCTTTTCACGATCCTATAATGCATTCGAGGAATGGCAACTCACAGGCTTGGTAACCCATATGATTCAACTTCAAAATTCAGTTGTCTATTATTGATTTTGATTTTGTATTTAAAAATAATCTCAATTTACATAAATTCCTTTTTCTTTTTGGCATTTTATAGATTTGTGATGGGAGGACTTTGGTGCCTATACACACAATCTCCAACACTCTTGCCATTAGAATTTTATGTAAGCCATGTAACGCTTCAGGTTGTGAGCATAATTGGAGTATGTTTGAGTACATTCACTTTAAGAAGTGCAATAGACTCACGCAACAGAACCTGAATGAGCTTGTGTTTGTTCACTACAACCTTCACGTTTACTATAAAAGAATAGCAATGTCAAAGTTTGAGTCAATTGATTTAGATGAGATTGATCCATCATTTGATTGGATCATAGAGCTAGAGTAGTAGCAGGAGCCTCTCTTCTCATTGGATGATTTTGAAAATATGACAATAGAGATAGTGACAAAGGTTGAGGAAGAGGCACGAGCACAAAGAGAGAGGATGAGAGCATCAACTAGGGAAAAGGGCAAAGGCATTGCCATATGCTAGATGGATGAGTGGAAGTGGGCCTGCGATACATTTTGAGAGATTTTATACCTTTTTTATATGATATTCAATACAAAAATATTACTTAGCATTAAAATTTCATTAATTGATGTATGTTTCGTGTGTGGTTTAAGGTTTTCAAAGTATTAATTTTGGATGTGTATGATGTTAAGTGCATGAAAAAAAATTCAATGAAAATTTGCATTTTCTTCAGTTTTCTTTTGGTCTAATTGTTTTCATGTTCTTTTCTGAGTCCTAAGTTTGAGTCACAAATTGTCCTTGCCGAGTTCGATATTCTCTACTATGTAGATACCCTTATTTGGTGCTTTACTTCTTTGACTAGATGACCTCTAAGAGCACTTTTAGTTGTCGTCGTGGATGGTACTCAAAAGCTATTTCTCTTCCCCTCCTCCTTCTCTCTCTCCGTTCTTCTTGGTGTGTACTCTCTTTTGGACTGCAGCCCTCCCTCCCTCTGGTCCCCCTTTTCTTTCTCCTTTTCTCTTTGGCCCGGTTGTCGGGGTTCATCTTGTATTTATCTTAGTTCTTTTCTTTGTTGGGCTTTTTTTAGCCCACTAGCTGGCAGTCGTTATTGTCCTTCCTATAGTCCCTTGGGTCTTATTTTGGCCCATCGAAGACATTAATAATATTTCATTTCATTTCTTCTTTAGTTAGTTTGCATCTCTATAGATCGATTACCTCCATTCAAAGTCTTTAAATGCTTCTTGTTGCTTTCTTCCTGATAATAGGGTAATTAATTAGTCGTCAAGTAGTTAGAGTTTATGTTTATTGACATTATACTTATATCAATGGGGTCACTTCATCCTAGCCTTCTAGTCCTAAGTTGGCCTTTTACACTAAACATTTCGTGAGGATTGAGAATGACATTATTACTCGTCCTGATTATGTCCAACGATGTTGGACACATAACCTTAGGATTCCTCTTGGCCTGCTTAGAGTATGCTCACAATAAGTGCAAGTGGAGACAGACCACCATATTCTTTGAGAGGATAACATATGTTGCTTTTGTTTTATTCAAGAGGTATATTGAAGAACATTTCATCTTAAGGAGTCTTATTTATTATGAGATTCAATGGAGGTACTACTGCTTGTATAGAGACTCAGGTGGATTGCTTGCCACTCTTTTTAGCTATCCTAACCAAAGATGCTTGGCTATATACCTCAGTGAAGCTATCACTCTTCAGTGTCAGTTATCATAGGGCTGATTGACTACTACTCGACAAATCACCTCACTCTTTTACTCTTATCACTATTGTCGAGAGTAATAAGTGTCTATTTGAAGCTACAACTCATCTTGCTTGTGGTAGGATAGGGCTGCAGATCCCCAACGTTAGGTTTTGGCCACCCCTTATGTACCAAGGAGTTGAACTCAAACACAACTTACTAGCTTCTTGTCCTCTTCTGTTGGTTCCACAACCATGGTTGCTAGAAGAGTCTTGAGGGCTGAACTCCATGTCCTCATAGGATTATCCATCCATGAACTCCTAGTCTTGGCCATTTTCCTGTGAACAGATAGTTGGTGATGACTATGATTGTGATTCTACTTTACATGCCACTATAGATTAATGTTCCGCTTGGATCCATTAAAGCTCCTTTCTATCTCTATTGTACCTCAACTTCTAGCTCTCTTTATTGTTACTTTTAGCTTGTTAGGGTTTATCCATTTTGTGTAACCCTCATGTCTATAATTCTATGCCATAAAGCTGTTCCACATTAGTGTAGTTTACACTAGATTATTTACTCTAGTTCAGCTTATTTTCATAGTACGTTTGGTTACTACAGTGCATGTAACGACTCTTTTCAATGAGTTCCTTTGTCATGCTTTGGCCATTTGTGGACATTAGTAGAATTATCTTATCTTATATATGATTATCTTAAAGGACTGCATTGGCATCTCTTAATGACAATAATCTATACATGTTTTTCATGGCAGCTTGGCAATGGGGAACCCATGTTGTGTGTAAGCTTTTTGTATGGCAGCTTGATTATGATGCAAACTGTACATTTTATACTACTTTATCTGATTATATAAAACAAACTTAGGGTTAAGGAACAGGTGCTAATATGATTGAGTGAATAAAACTCAGTGGAATGATTGATGAATGGATACCTCATGTTTTATTCAAGGGATTTATTAGGATGTAAAGAGTCACCAAACTCTTGATTATGGAAACGTGTTAAAGGATGGAATATGTCATCAAAGCGTTTAGGAGGGAAATTGACTATGATTGATGAGATTGAGTAGGGGCTCAGGAAAGACCAAGCTATGATCAACAAAAGTGAATGTATGTCGATGAACTTGCCCCAACAAAATGAAAGCATTATAGAATGCTAGACTATGATGGAATTAGGTAGCACAAGGACGATTTCCATACTACAATTCAAACTTGAAGTAAGAACTCCAAAGGAGGCTGATTTGCCCAGGTGCATCCTAGAGGGGAACACCCCATTCCTGTTGGACCCAAATGATTACTTCTCAGTACATGATTCCTTGGAAGCTTTGGATGGAATTTCTGGTACAAGGTGGATACAAGTCTCGAAAACTGGAAATCATGAGGAAAGACACCTTGTGTAATATTTGGAACTTTTTTTCATGAGTGTATAATTTAGAAATTAGAAATTGAAATGCCATATAATCTGGAAAACAGATCACCAGCAGAAGAAGTATTTGTTTATTCAGTTGGATTGAGTACAGACCAACAATGTTGGATGGATCTGTTCTTCATCACAGTGATGCAACTGCTATGAGAAGAAAAGAGATCAAATCAGACAACAAAAGCAAAGAGTAGGTGAGGGTAATTGATAGCCTTGGCAGGCTATTAGACAACCCCAAAGCAGCAAATCTGGTAAGAGGGTGCACTTTGCCGATTCATAAAAGAAAGCCCACAAAGTTTTTACACTTGAAAAATAGACTAGGTTCCAATGGATTGAGCAAGATTTTAGGCCACATCCATTACTTAGAACAAGGTAATTGAGGATCGCAATCTCTAAAGAGGCACATAAGACATCATGCTGGTTTCTTGGAGGTCACAAAAATGCTTTATGAATAGATAAAATAATTCCATTAATGTCCACAAATTGCCAAAGTTGGCCAATGGGACTCATTGAATATAGTTGTTACAAATCGCAATGCACTGTAGTAACCAAAAAGTACTATGAAAATATGCTAAACTATAGTAAAGAATCTAGTGTAATCTACTCTAAAGTGGAACAACTATATGGCATAAAATTACAACCTCGAGGGTTACTTTCAAATTACAACTAATAGTAGTAGCTTCAAATGAGTGCTTGTTACTCTCAACTGTAGTGAGTGATTGAAAGAATGAGGTGATTAGTCAAGTAATAGATTGTCTCCCCTGTAATAACTAATGCCAAAGAGTGATAGCTTCTTTGAGGTAAAGAGCCAAGCATCTTTGGTCAGGATAGCTGAAAAAAGTGGCAAGCAATCCACCTGAGTCTCTATACAAGCAATAGTATCTTCCTCGAATATCATAATAAACAAGACACTTGAAGATGAAATGTTCTTCAATCTCCACCTCCCAAATAGAGCAAAGATGCTATATCTTGTTCTCTCAAGAAATATGGTGGTCCGCCTCCACCTGCAAATGATGTGAGCATTCTCTGAGCTGACTAAGAGTAATCCTCAGGTTGTGTGTCCAATGTTGCTCGACATAATTAGGACAAGTATTAATGCCATTCTCAAACCTCATGAAATGTCTAGTGCAGAAGGCCAACTTAGGAGTAAGAGATTGAGATGGAGCAACCCAAGTGATATGAATATATTGTCGATAAATATGATCTTTGATTGCTTGATTAATTACTCTCATATAAGGAAGAAGGTGGGGAGGAGTATTTGAATAGAGATAATTGATCTATGGCGATGCCAATTGACTAAAGAAGAGAAATAACTTTTGAGTACCATCCATGATGACATCCAAAATAGACCCTGGAGGTTATGCATTTTGAGGAGCAAAGCACCAAATATGGGTATCTCTTTGGGCTTGAGGTGTATTCACCCATGGATCTAAGGCGATGAAGCTGAAAAACTATTCTAAAGATGCTCTCAAGGTGAAGAGGATGAGCACCAACAAATCGTGAACAATACGTTTGGGAGTTTTTTTTTTACATTGGATAAATTGCTGAAGCATAACAGCCAGGACCCTCTCAATGCGAGCCTAATCAACACACCCTAGAGTTAGAACCCAAATCTTAGATCCATAGAGGATTGTGGGTTTGATGATGCAATCAAAGAGGTGCATGTTTGTAGGTATCTCTTGAAAGTGTTGTTGGCGAATGTCTTACTCTACCATTTTGAACTTTTCTTCCCCCTCGGCGGTTTATTTTTTGAAGCATTGGCATCCAAGACCGGATAAGATAAGATAATTCTATTAATATCCACAAATGGCCAAAGTATGCCAGTGGGACTCATTGAAAAGAGCTGTTACAAATTACAATGCATTGAGAGAGATGCATATCCCTTGCAAAGGTGTGGCCAAATATTAAGGGAAGGGCTTGTTCATTGAACCCCCAAGTAGGTGTAAGAAGCGGTGATCTTAATGGGCTCTCCCTTTTAAAACTGAAGCTTAGATAGGGTACTCTTTGAAGTGTTGAGGATCATCACCTTAGTCTTACTAAGATTGTTTGTCAATTGTTTTAAGTCACAAAAGCATCCAAGAGCATCCAATTGTCTTTGCAGGTCCTAAGAAGTATGAACAAGAAGAACATCATCTACAAAAAGCAATATAGTTCTGAAGGCATGATGTAGAAGGCAAGCATTGTCTTTTTTTTTTTTTTTGAATTTACATGGTGGAATTGGTAGCCGCCACGAATCCGGGAAGGCTGTCCGGCCTTTTATGGCCGCCACAGTATTCTGCGTTGTTCGCCCTGGAAGCCGCAACACAGTTCTTCACGCAATCCACCCCTATAACCACCATGCCACAATCATTTTAAACCTTTTACGCCGCTGAAAGTACCAAGAAAGGGACAAGCGTTCAGTCCGGCGAGGCCCGAGATTTGAACCTTGGACCTCCGTCCCCCATACGGGGTTTGGTCAGAAGGCAACCATTTTCAACATGTGTGTTTTGATGAATAAATTCTTCAAGCTTGACAATGTAGATTCCAAAGAGTGAAGGAGAAAAAGGACAACCTTGTTTTGTGCCAATGGTGCTTTGGACATCCTTAGAGAAACCACAAGTTGTTTGAAAATGATCAGCTGCTAGCTCATATAGTCTCTTGATGGCAGTGATAAAGAGCTCTGAGATGTCGATGTCGTGTGGTCATTGAAATAAAGATGCCTAGAAACGGTGTCAAAGGCCTTCCTAAAGTCCTTAAAACAACTGAATACATTAAAATATCATTGGCAAGCCTTCTCAATAATAGCCCGAACGTATGACGATCCCTTCTAAAACCAGCCTGCTGACTTGCTCTAAGCTTGCCCTGATCCAACAATTTTGAGAGATTTGTATTCAAAATTTTTGCATAAATCTTTGAATTTTTCCCAATAATGATAGTTTTGTAGTTATTTGAATTTGAATAGTCCCCAAATTTGCGGATGGGGTGGATAATATGTTGTGACCAAGTGGCGAAGAACCTAGGACAAACAACCTCATTTAATAATTTTCCAATGGGATAGCCAAGAGCTTTAGTACTATACTTCAAGAAAGCAGCCTAAAACCCCTGAAAATCAACAACCTTGCTCTTAATTTATGTATAATTATTGTGATGTCCCTTGAAGAGAAGAGGTGACATGATATAGGGTGGGGGGGAACGGATATGAATGGTGGGTTGAATTGGGATATTGTATAAGGAATTAGCATAGGAGACCTAGGACTTGTCATTGATGCATATGGGATGGGGCTTCCTAGGAAGAAGAGTGCAGCAAAAGACTTTGGAAGAGTGATGAAGGACATAAAGAAGCTCACAACGCATAACGACAAGGAACTCTTGCTTCTTACATTGAATGAGGCATTAATATTCCCTTTGAGTGGAAGATATAGCTGTAGGCTCATGGATAAGAGCAAAACAAAGCTTTCGATGCATGGACTTACATTCCTTATCATACAAATGATTCATGGGGCAAGCACCAATGTGACGAACAAGCTTTGGTTGGGTAAATTTATGGGGAAAGGATTTAAGGGCTGAATCCCATAATGTGTGAGACAAAAAATCATATTTGGTAGTTGCTATGGAACACCAACACCTTGAGAAGAGGGTGTGATTTGTCCATCCAATGGACTTGTAGGAAAAATCAATTGTACTTTTTGATTGGGGTCTTAATGATAAAATTGAAAGATAACACAATATGAGTTTGAAATGTGGTTTATAATTTGACGAAAGTGGCTCTTCTTACCCATAATTTTGGATATTGATGCCAAAACACATAGCATAAAGGATTGTGAAAGATATTGTGTAGGTCCATCTGAACATATAAAAGTAGAGCCTTATTTATTACAATGTTTTGGAAAACCTTGTCATGGGGTTTTGACAAACTTTGTATGCTACTTTTGAAATTTGTTTTTGTTGAATGCAGAAATTATCAAATGAAGATTTGCGCGCGTGATCCATTTCAACAAATGGATGGGAAGGAGTTACTTTTCACCACCTTCAAATTCGTGCTAGTTCCCCATTAATCTAATAACTAAATTAGAGTAGATCTAAAACTTGTAATGTAAATCGAATCTACTTTTGTGAGGAAAAGAGTGCGAGAGATATAAGCAAATGCATAAAGTAAATACGGTCGGAGCTGTAGTAAGGATTAGAGTGGTCCAATGAAAATCTCAAGCATAAGCCAAATAACTTCAATGAAATTGCAATATGAAAATACCTACAATCAATGAGAGTGAAGACTAACTGGAAGATGAGAGAGCAATGCCACTAACATCAAACATCCATGAACAAGAGGTCATGTGACGTAGTTGATTCATAAATGCCAAGCTTCTCCTTCTCATTAATTGAAAGTTTGATTACAATTTACAAATAGCAGACAATTTGCAAAGGGTAGTTGTAGCTCTCTTGTAGATGCTAAGGGACACTTACAATGAGTATGAAACTCTTATTTATAGATGAAAGCCAGACTACTCTATTCCTGAACTACCCAAAGTGGTTTGCACTCCAAGACAAAACATAACTACTATCTTTTCATGATGGAATGGGGTGCACATCTGGTGGAGCGGGGTGCATATAATTGGAATAGGGCACATAGGCATGTAGCAAGGCAAATGAACAAGTAGCAGGGCACATTACTGTCTTAGAGCCGGGCTAGGCAAACTCTGTTCAGAGTGAGTTGCACTCAAGTGGAGTGGGGTGCATTGGTGCTTTAGCCATTTTTCTTTGGTTCTTTCTATTCTGTCTTTTGGTTCAACTTGCATGATGGATCTCTATCTAGAGCATGATGGCAGTAGTGAGCTCCTACAATTGTAGTATCTCACAAGGACGTCAATCCCGATTCACGAAAGATCCCAGATTGTGCCATATTCATTGGACAAAGATGTCCTTCAAATTGTGGCCTACTGAACTTCTAAAAAATGGGAGTATTATCCTACCTTTAACAACATCACTTCGATGGAGCTAAGGTCTACAAGATCTCCTAGTCTGCGTTCGAGGGAATTGAGAAGTTTAACGCTTTGATGCCTGCTATGAGCTCATCATATGAATCCTTTGTGAGGTCTTTTGCTCTTTCTACAACTAGTTTGATATTGTCAAATATTCCTTGTAGTCTACTTATAACTTCTGCCAACTGATCTGATTAACCATCCTTCTTCTCTTCAATGACTTCAATCATTTGCTTTTCTATGAGGACCTCAAGGTCAGGTAATCTTCTTCACCATTTGGAGGATCTCCTCTTGTATATCTTTCATTATTTCCTTCAGATTAGCAAGGGTTTGTTCACAACTTCCCAACCTTTTCAGCTTGTTGGGGATGTTTGATAGTTGGATGAGAAGGGTCTCTTCAAGACATGATATAAAAGGCAATCATCGTCAATATGTTTTTTGACACATAAATTCTTCAAGGCTATGAATGGTGGGCTTCCCTATGATATCATTTAAGGAATTAACATGAGAGACCTAGGATTTTATAAACATGCACATGGGAGGGGGGCTTTTGAGGAAGAAGAGTAAACCAAAAGGCTCTGGGAGAGCAAAGAAGAGCATCTAGAAGCTCATAACATGTAGTGGCAAGAAAATCTCGCTCCTTATGTTAAATTAGGTCCTTATGTTAAATTAGGTGTTTATATTCCCTCAAGGTGGAAGATATAGATGTAGGCTCATGTACAAAAGCAAAATGGAGCTTTTGATGCATGAGCTTACGTTCTTCATTATACCAACAATTCATGGGGCAAGGAAAATTGTGATAGGCAAGCTTTGGTCAAGGAAAATTATGGGGAAGGGAGTCAAGGGCTACATCCCATAACATGCAAGTCAAAAATCCATATTTGGTTGTTGTTGTGGTTGAATTAAGAGTCATATTGGGACATCAATTTGGAGAGACGAGCAACATAATCATTGATGAAGGAGGAAAAGATGAAGAGGTAAAAAAGGAGGAACCCAAGGAGAAAGTCAATATTGCATGATCAGTCGAGGGAAGCTAACTAGAAACCTCAAAGCTGGGAATATTAGAAAGCAAGATTTTGTTTGTGATGATATAATCAACCATACTCATACCTCCCATATGTGGAAAACAAGCAAACCTAAAGGAGTTAGGAAACTAGGGAATCCTTTTAAGAACCAAGAGGCTATATGACTTGCACAATTAAATAAAGTGTTTTCCATAAGCGGTAATAGGATGCTTCTCATCCACAAAGGTCTTGTTGAATGCAAGATCCATGGGGTCAAGTTTGAAGAGACAAAACTTGCCAGCTATGATATCACGAGTAGTGGGTCCTAGTGTAAGCATTGAAGTCACCTAAAAGAATGACATCACCCAATGATGAATACATAGAAATCACTGAGAGAGATCTATGTATGGATCACCATTATATTGGATGACAAAAGATGACAGTGTAGGAGAAAAATAACATATTTCTATGAATTTGTCTGGATGGACCCCTCTTGATCTAAAACAATATATATGGAATGCTCATTTTACATGACCAATGACACTTGATGATGATGCCATCTTGAATGAGGCAAGCCAAACCACTTGAACCACAAACACCACTTAATCAACATGTGTCATGCCTAAAAGTAGAAACCCAAAAGTAACCACTAATCGATGGAAGAGATTGATTGGGGCTTTTATGATAAAAACAAGATCCCACGAAGAAATAACATCTTGGAATGTACCCGGGGAAGACCATATTGCCCCATTATAGTTCTAACAAGTGATAGTGAGGCTACTGTTACCTACTAGAACTTGAGAACACCTTCATTTTATAAATTTATAGTCAAAGGATGAGACTATTGTAGAGGAGGGGAGTCACAAATCACAACTTTTTGGTCATGGATAGCTACACTCCTGTTGACTTTTCTAGTAGCTATTAGTTGCACAGATGCTTTTTGCAGTTCCTCCATCTAAAGATGCATGAGGTCCTCATTTAAGTAAATTTTTGTGGACAATAAAAAGTTTTTTCTTGTCTTGTAAAGCCCCCAAAAATTCCTCAAATGAGTAGAATTGGATGACAAGAATCCCATTAGGGGCTACCCAATCCCAATCAAGGATAATATCCTTGATGTCCAATGTATTTTGCAAAAAATCGTTCCTTGCGTTTAAGAATCGATAGGTTGTGGAAGACCTCAAACTTGTAGGATGAGTTCTTTGGTTTGATAGGCCCTTTCCTCATCAAATTTGGCTTGCACTATTTACTCCACAATGGGAGTAATCTTTTTCCCCTTAACCACTTGAACCCATGAATTATGTTCTTCAACTTGTTTTTGAAGAACTAAGCATTAAAGTGGAACGAAATTCCATCATAGGAATGTGTTCGGGAAGAAAAACACTTGTATAAAAAAGAACATCACATGAAGCAGTTAGAAATCAAGAGGGCCAACTACCTCCCACACAATGCCATGACTCGATGTTAATAGGGGTGAAGAATCCCATATAAGTTGGACCGAGGGCTTGCACCTCTAAACCTACTACTCCGCTGGAAAAGAGTTTGGCAAGTGGTGGGTCTCATAAACCATTCAAGTCCCACAACCAAATCAATTTGGTATTATTAACACACACACACACATGCAACACTAAGAACTAAGTATTAGAGTGGAACCAATTTCCATAATAGGATTATGCCTTTGGAAAGAACAACACTTGTCTAAAGAAGAGCATCGCATGAAGCGGTTAGAAATCAAGAGGGCCAACTACCCCCCACACGTGCCGCAACTCGGTGTTAGTAGGGGTGAGGAACTCGTCAAT
The DNA here is from genome assembly GCA_028583015.1 of Wollemia nobilis. Classification (NCBI taxonomy): domain Eukaryota; kingdom Viridiplantae; phylum Streptophyta; class Pinopsida; order Araucariales; family Araucariaceae; genus Wollemia; species Wollemia nobilis. The sequence goes on along the minus strand of JAQPPZ010003836.1, from coordinate 53,357 downwards.
AGTGTGGCCAAGGGCTTGCACCTCTAAACCTACTACCCCATTGGCAAAGAGTTTGGCAAGTGGTGGGGCCCATAAACCACTTGAGTCCCACAATTGGGTCAATGTGGGATTATTACCACACACACACTACACTAACTAAGGAGGACTAAGTATTAAAGTGGAACAAAATTCCTTCATATTAATATGCCACCAAAAAGAACAACACTTGTATAATGAAAAGCATCACATGAAACAACTAGAAATCAAGAAGGCTGACTACGCACCACACACATGTCGTGACTCAATGTTAATAGGGGTGAGGAATCTCACATAAGCAGGACCGAGGGCTTGCACCTCATTATCTCATTTTTGAGATTCTCATGTTGGATGAGGATCTCCTTTTGCTTGTGTTGTATATCATGAACGTCTTGAAGATGAAGACTATCAACTAGAGATGTATGAGTTCGTTCAGATGGTTCTAGTTTGACAATATTTTCATCGTGTGCATGGACTTGACATTGTAGGGCCTTAATGGAAGTATCCTCCTCATGAAGTTGGTTTTGGAGTTGTGATATTTTCTATTGAAGTTCAATGCCAAAATGTTTGACTTTTGTAATCCATTTGGTGAGGTGATTGTACTTGACTTTGGGAGTTAACACTGTTTAGAGAGCACATGAATGTAGAGTTTCCATGTTAGACCAAAAACCCTAGCTTTGTCTTTAGATACAATGGATTGGATGAGTTTTCTGAGTAAAACTGAAACAATTTCTAGTATAGTTTAGCTGGACCATGGGAGAAAAATGTTTTGTGCAAAGATGAAGCAAACCCTAGCTTCAGTTTTAGTAGGAACAGCAGGGAGGTGAAGAAAATCCTAGCTCTAGTTTTTATTGTAATGTTCAAGAGAATTTCCTATGTAGAAGCAATATAAACCCTTACTTTGGGTTTTGCTTGAATGAGTAGGAGAATTTCTTGTGCAAAGGCAAAGAAAGCCCTAGCTTCATTTTTTTCTAGAATGAGTATGGTTGTTTCTTGTGCAGAGGCAAATCAAGCCCTAGCTTTGGTTTCCACTTGAACAATTGGGAGAATTTCGTGTGTAGAGGCAAACAAAACCCTAGCTCTCGTTTCCAATGTAATGCCTAGGAGAATTTCTTGTGCAAAGGCAAAGCAAACCCTATCTTTGGTTTTTGTGGAACAATCGAGACAATTTTTTGTATCGAGGCAAAGCAAATTCTAGCTCTAAATTTTGATGTAATGATGGGGAGAATTTCTTATGCAAAGGCAAAGCAAACCCTGGCTTTAGGTTTTGTTGGAATGAATGGGAGAATTTATAATGCAAAAGCAAAGCAAACCCTTGCTCTAGTTTTCGTTAGAACAACCGAGAGAATTTCCATTGTAGAGGAGAAGCAAACCTTGGCTTCTGATTCTACTAGAAAGGAAAGGGTGGGAGAATTTCTTGTGCAGACGTGAATCAAACTCTGACTCCAGTTTTTTTTTGGAAAGGGTGGGAGAATTTCCTATGCAAAGGCAAAGCAGAACCTAGATTTGTTTTCCACTGGAGCAGGTAGGAGTATTTATTATATAGAGGCAAATCAAACCCTAGCTCATGTGGCAAACCCTCAAACCCTAGACTTGCATGTTCAAGGTATTTACATTGTTCAAACATTGAGGTGAGGTTACTATCATGTCGGCTGGAAGGTGGTTTGCGAGTACTCCCACCTATGTCAAAAGCAGATATCAACATCTTTGAGGTGAAGAAGAGGATTGATGTGTGATCAATTGACGCTGTCATCAATATTCATGAAGATAATACACGAGTGATGGAGAATGTGCTACATACGATTGGAGCTAATTTGCTGGTGCTGCATTCCAATGGGGGCTACATGTCATTGGTGCTACACATAATTGGTGATGCACGTCAGGGGTGCTACACATTACTAGTGCTGCAAATCAGGGGTGCTACACATCACTGGTGCTACACATCATAGGCACTACACATCACTGGTATTACAGGTTTTTTATATATAATTAGCGTTGTGTTGTGTGCGGATCAGGAGATTCAGTTTTTTTAGTAGTAATGCATTTTAGATATGTTACTTATTTCATTGGGCATAGGATAGTCTAGAACAAGAGAGAGCTTGGCTTAGATAACAATGGCTATATCATAGCTTCTGATTTCACCCATGGGAATTGGGTAAGAATTTTGTATCATAGGCTTCTCTTTACATATATTAAAAAAAAGAGGATTAACAATAAATAAAAAAAGGGAATAAAGACACACATTGCAAAGATATAAGGCGGAAAAACAGTTTTAATGAAGCTTTATGGACATTTGTGGTGTTAAGCACTATTTAAACCAAGTGTTACGTCAATAACATTCCCAAATATGATATTATTATATGATATAACTGTGTCTGATTTTGAAAATGTGTATGAATTGGAGAATAATATAACATATATTTTAGATAATACAATATTATGATATCTATTAGATTTTATATAATATTATAATGTTATATAATACTATATGCAACATTTTGGAATATATATAATTTTAATTCGTAATATGGGATTGAAGTGGGCCCCACCTATAATACACCATGACCACACAATGGTGTTATAATAGCTTGGCAATTATGCATATATCACTTGGCAAGATTTGAACCTTGGTCTTGTCCTTGAAAGTCAAGGAATTTAACCGATTGAGCTTATGTATTGGAAAATTGTATTCTAAATATATATTTTATTTCTCAAACTTTATGTTGAGTTTTATAGCTGTAAATAATTTTGTGACCCATTTTGGTTCATGGTCAAATGTACCATTGTTCATAAGTCATTTTAATTGTTACATTGAAAGGGCATTTAATTTGTTACAAGAGCACATAGTTGCAACATTTTTTGCTATTTGGCATGTAAGCTTAGGCATGTAATTTGATTGTGGAAGCAATTAAAGGATCTCCTTTGATGGGTCTTGGCAACATAGTCGTAGAATTCAGAATCATTTTTGGTCTCATTGTCGTAGTTTCTCGATTGATGGTTTGTATGTAATTTATTTGCAAGGGACGAGTCTTGGCAAGGGTATCTAGAGAAAAAAGAACCCTAAAATAGAGATAATGGCCACAGTAGACCAATGAGACTCATTGAAAAGAGCTGTTACAAATTACAATGTGTTGTAGTAAACACAAAGTACTACCAAAATTATCTGAAGTAGAGTAAAGAATCCATAGTTGAGAAAATTGGAATTGGATCGGAATCGGCCTGGAAAAGAATCTGGAAAAAATCGAGGAAAAGAATCTGTAAAATATCGGCAATTTTTCATTGAAAAAACCAAAGAAAATGTAAATTTTCATTGAAAAAAGCTTTTTCATGCATATCACAATTTTTTGGCAAAAAATCGGCAAAATTGGCAAAAAATCGGCTAGGCTGTGAATTGGGAAAAATCGGCTCGAATCAGGATTTTTTTGAAGATTTTCTCAACTATGAAAATATCTAGTGTAACGACACTAACGCAGAACAATTGTATAGCATAAAATTACAGCCTCGAGGGTTACTCAAAATGGATAAACCCTAACATGCTAGAAGTAATGATTAAAAGAGATCTAGAAGTTGAGGTACAACAGAGATAGAAAGGAGCTCCAATGGATCCAAGCATCAACATTAATCTATAGTGGGATGTAAAGTAGAAGCACAGTCACCGTCACCAACTATCCCCAAAAAGCAAACACCGGATCTAATGATGCTCCCAAGAGAATAGCCAAGACTAAGAGGGCCTGGTTGGATAATCTTGGGAAGTCATGAAGTTCGACCCCTCAAGACTCTTCTAGCATCTGTGGCTATGGAACCAATAGAAGAGGACATGAAACTAGTAAGCTGCACCTATTTACAACACCTTGGTATGTGAGGGTGGTTGAAACCTGATGCTGAAGAACTTAAGTCTTGTCTTGTTGTAAGCAAGAAGAAAGAACTGAAGTCCTAATAGCCACTCTTGTATACAGACAAGGGTGCATAGATCTATCATTAATATTTTGGATAGTTGTAGCTTCCAACGAGCGTTTATTACTCCAATCGAGAGATAGGGTGAAAGAATGAGGTGACTAATTGAGTATTAGTTTGTCTCTTTGGTAATAACAGACGCCAAAGAGTCATAACTTCCTTGAGAGTAGGCAGTGGAAAATTAAGTTCAGGGCCATAGTAGAGAAACACATACTAAGCGTAGATTCGTCAAGGGCAATGTTTGACTTGGACTCAAAGTTAAAAAATAAAAAAAAAGTCGGCCAAAAACAAAACAATAAAGAAAATTAAATTTTTATTGAAAAAAACAGATTCTTTTCAAGCATGTCACAATGAATTAAAATTATACACATCCAAATTTATACTCTTAAGTGATAAACCTTAAACTACACACAAAACACACATCAATTAAAGAAATTTTAATGCCTAAAAATATTTATATATCAAATATCATATAAAAAAAGAGTAGAAAATGTCTCAAAATGCCTCCTAGGCCCATTCCAACTCATCTATCTAGTGTCTAGCAATGCCTTTGGCTAGCTGAAGCTTTGGTCCTCTGTCTTTGTGCCCATGTCTTTTTGTTTGCCTTTGTTGCCAACTCTTCTACCATATTTTCAAAATCATCTAGCAAAAAGAGAGGCTTTTGCCCCTCTGACTTTGTGATCTAATCAAATCATGGATCAATCTCATCTAAATCAATTGCCTCATAATTTGACCTTGCTATATTTTTTATGGTGGAGACAAAGGTTGTATTGAACAAACATGAGCTCATTTAGATTCTTCTATGTGAGTCTATTGCACTTCTTGGAGTGAATGTACTCAAACATACTCCAATTGCGCTCACAACCCACAAAAAAAATTTGATGGTGAAGTGTTGGAGATTGGGTGTATAGGCACACAAGTCCTCCCATCGCAAATATGGAAAATGCCAAAAAAAAAGGAATTTATGTAAATTGAGATTAGTAAACAATTGAATTTTGCAGTTGATTCATATGGGTTAACTAGCCTTTGAGTTGTCCTTCCTCATGCATCGTGGGGTCGTGAAAAAGTAGCCCTCACAACCCTTATTATCTTGTAACTTGTCCTATATCAAATTGTAAATCCTATGATTTGGCACCATCCTAGCAAGGCATTGCTAAGGGACCGATGTCACCACATGGTCAGCCTCGAAGGATTCATCATAAAAGAATTTGGGGTTGAGGTAGGACTCTGTTGCATGTAGTGGCCTATGGAATTGAGAAGTCGATTGACGATCAATTAGTTCCCAAATGGCATAAAGTGTGGGTGAGGGTTCTCCATCAAAAATATGGAGAACCCTCACCAAAGGCTTTGCCACTTGAAAGGAAATGACAAATTTTAGTTATTGTAAACTATTTGTAATTTGGATTAAAATTCAAAATTTGCAATTGAAAAAAAAAAAGTAACTTGAGTCCTGTACCTTGATTGTCTCATTTATAGTCATCTCAAAGGGCTCCTCAAACACATACTTGTACACCTTTTGTCCCTTGCTAGAGAATTAATATCTAAGGGCAACTTCTCCTATACACTCCTCACTCACAAACATCCTCTTCAACGCCCCCTTTGCATCAAACTGGCTTGACAATGTGATGAAGATTGTGGTGAATCATGTTGCTCTAGCTCACACAAACTCCCTTCCATCGGTGAACTTTCTCATCAGTTGGAGGACCCACAAATGGTTGTAGATGAAATTTGTGATGCATTTTGCCTTATTTACCTCAAACACCCATGTTATTTTTCCAATGTCTTCGAGAAGCAAATGGAGACAATGGGCTGCCACATGGTGTCAAAAAATTTTAGGATATTTCTCCTCCAAAATACTTCTATTGCCACATATGCTGTTGTGTGGTCCATGATAACTTGGACAATGTTCTCCTCCCATATCTCCATCATAACCTCCTCTAACAACCTAGTAAGCATTTTGACACTCTTAGCTTGTGTTGATGAATCTACCGACTTGAGAAAAACTAATCCTCCTATAGAAGCAACCAAAATATTGATCAATTTCCAATTCTTCTCATTGGTCCACCCATTGAACATGATCATGCAAATGACCATATTTTTCACTCTTCTTCATTTAAATATCGGATATGCTTCACGAATTCATGAAGGAGAGGGCCCCTAAAATCTCATAGTGGTTGCCTTACCATTCCCAATCAATATGGAGACCTAGCCACATTGAATGGAATGTCAGAAAAAACCAAAAGCCTGTGTAAGCCCTCCTTGTGGCCTTGTGCTCTTGGTTTTAGGCAACCATGCCCTTGAGTGAGGGTTGTGACCTTGGAAAGGAACGTTGCATAAAAAAGGATGATTCCCTCACTCCTTGGACCTACCACTGTTGGACTTGTACTGCGATGCCCTTGTCAAGGCCACAAATGCTAGCCTTCATAGAAGGAGGTTGAGGAGGAGGAGAAGCCATTGCATGGCTTGTTCTTTTCCTTCGTTTTTTCCTGTCGTCATAATCTTCTAGGAGGGCATTGCATCCCCTCATAACTTTAGGTTCCACATTTTTACACGATGTGACATCATGGCCAGATTTCCTTGCCAAGTGGCATTTCAGGTGGTTTATGCCTCCATAAATTTTGGTATCACAATAGTTGTAGAAGACTTCCTCCTTATTTGAACCCTCCCTTGCATGCTTCCAAGCTGGGTCTCTCTTTCTAGTCATTTTTTTTCAATGCGGCTGCACATGGAGACAATCATCATGTAATTAGAACTCAAAACCCCCAAAAAAGCCCTAGTGTTTAAGCACTGACAATTGAAACTTCGACAATTGAAACTTCATTTCTTACTTAAACTCCGAATGTTGGGTAGCTGTTAGATTCTTGAAATCTGTAAAAGATTTGTGTTTAAGGATGCAGATGCATGTTTCTTGTGGATGCCTTCACCTCCTCTTAGCTCCCTCTGTCACTGAAAACAACAAAAATGAGGCCAAAACTAAAAAAAGAAGCAGCTTTTATTCCATTTCTGCATACATTTCCTGTTACGTATAATTACCATCATAGCCAGCGTGATTGTAAATCGAGTGGTTGAAACCACTCAACACAGGGTCTATGAGTCCACTAGTGGTTGAAGGTAGTTGTTGTTTAGTTATGGTTTGTTATGCTATACTGGGCAAGGCAATTGTGTATAATTATCTTCAAACCGATAATGCAAATCGTTGAAGTATTGCATCATTTTCATATAGGTGAGCATTTTTACTAGGACTTGCTGAACTCACAAATTTTTGTAGGAGTTATTTTTTGAGTTTAAAACTCAGCAAGTCCAAGAGAATCATTTTGAGTGACTCGCATTGGGGCTCAACAAAGTTTTGAAATACTCGCTGAGCTTTAAATTGTGTTTAATACCATGGTTGATGATAGAAATGCTTTTGTGCAGGCCATGGAGGAAAGTATTGTGAGGCTAAAATCTGACTGATTGTTATGAAGATCTTTCAATAAGGTTTTACATCCAAAATGAGCTAATTGAAGACTTCCAATATAGCATGTATGAGACCTCTCATGAGAGTTTAACACTCATCTTAAGTTAATTTTGGTTGCTTTTGAGAAGAAAGAAGGCATTGCTTTTGAAAGGGAAGAAAAGATTGACATATGAGACAATGTTCCTAACAACTTTCTTCTCCTAGTAGTCTTGATTGCACTGGAGGCAAATTTTGAGGTCAAGAATTTTGTATGGTAAAAGGAATGTAGAAGAGTTTGACGAATAATTTTGAGCAATAAAAGGTTTTCTTTGAATTTCATGGCTATCAGATTAATAGAAGATTCCACATAGAAGGTTTATATTGGCTAGAGATGCTTAAATTTGGCGGGGAGGCTGTGTAGAATCCTCAAGGGAAAACAATGAATCCATCATCATCAACTGAGACAAAAAGGGAAATATTGGTGCTTCTTGTTGGAAGTTGCATCACAAATTCCATTTCAAGGGTAAGAAGATGGGAGAGAAGGCTATGAACTACAAGTTGGAAGGCAAGGAGATTAACTGTGAAGAGGAGCTTGAAGAGAAGATTGCTTGCATGGCCATGTTGAAGGTGAAAGCAATCCAAGAAGAGGAAGACTCAAAGACCATTTCTTTGTCGAAAGGAAATCATTTGAAGAGGAAGAAACTTAACACAGAGAGAGAGATTCTCTTTGTTCTCAAGCTAGGACAAAGTACAACTTCCGATTCCAGACCTGAAACAGTTAACAATGAAGATTGTGATCATGCCAATTTTAGTATTGTCAAGCCTGTTGACCAGATCTGGGACGTCTTGTTCTAGAACTGTTACAAGTAGTTGAAAAAGAGTTAGACACTGAGCCAAGTGTTTCCTTGGAAGTTGCAACCAACCAAACAAATCTTGTAATTGCAGCAACTCTCTGGAAAGAGTATGATTACTCCAAACCTGTCCTCTTCGTGACTCTATCATAGGTAGTTAGCAACTGCAACCGCCTGTGAGTTGCACAACAGTACAAGTTGTAGAACACAACGGTAGTATAAAATCTGTAGATTGTATGGGTTAGAGTTTAACAAGCAGAAAAGAAGGAAGTTAAGAGCTAGTTTAAGAAAATAGAGGACTTTGTAATCTCCAATTTCCAAAACAGAGCATCAACAAGTTCAATAACTAATTGATCTAAGCACTCTTTAGCTTGGAGGTTCATGCCAATTCTTGGAGCAAGGGCACATTGTGAGGATTCTAGTTTGTGAATCCCTCCGAGCCTCTTCTTCCAGTAGAGTAGTTAGGATTGATTATCTGCTGCATAGATTAAACTTTTATAGTACTTAGAATTAAACCTGGAACGATATTTGATTTCACAGAAATAAATCAGTATCTTTTCTTAGTTGGATGCCTGTGGTACCACAACAATTAGATGTTCATTTAGTTTCACGCTGTGCAAGGGTATTATTTTTTTTTGGTTATTTCTTTTCTCCAATGTTTTGGATTTCAATAAATTTCAATTCTTCAAAATAAAAGAAATCACCTCCTTGCTTAGATAGGACCTTGTTAGCGACTCACAATTCCTGAGGCTGTCATTTGGGCAGATAGGCACAATTTATTTACTATTACATGAACCCTGACAATAGTGCATTCATTGTGTAGATACCTTTAAGTTTATATGATTCTTGGGTTGAGAAAGCAGCTCACACACCTAACCAGCAAGTGTTGTTCAAACAGAGATCAGACCTGCTAAGTTTGCCCTTTGTGGTGGAAGAAATACTTTTCGAATCCATTTATTTAGAATTGGAATCTGGTCCTGAGCAATTGATGCTTATCTTGTGAACTTGTCATTTTGGCATCGTTGCTGGGGGAGGTGCCAACTGCAAATAGTTTAAGCGCATACATTGTAATAGTGTCGCAACGTTGACATCTGATTTCAGAGTATTTCTGCATGGTGTTTTACTACTTTCATAGGAATACTTGCATTTAGGATTCATGACTAGGTTGCATGTCTTGATCCAATGATGATAGAGGTAGATTTCTCTTGAATTATCGAAGAGTTGGTGTAGGAAAAGTTACAGGAAGAGGGCGAGGACAGCCTGTGACACGTTTTTCCCAGCAAAAGAACAGCAGGGAGCCCACCCAGTCTGCTTTATCTCAGAGCCAAACAGGAGACATTTTTATGATCAAATGGAAATATTTGAAGTTTTTCCCATGCCCAAGATGTGCTAGGGACCAAAGATGCAAGAGATCTATCCCAGCTAAGGAGGTTGTAGCAGATAGTTTTGAACTAGGAGGTGCCCTTCTTGTCAATCCTGAAACATCTCCAGTCAATGAAAGGGCCGAAGCACAATCATCTATGGAAAAGGTCAGAAGAAACAAAAACACTTTTCTTAAACATCTTCATCTTTTGAAGGCACTTTTGGATTCATCACCAAAGTTGAAACAAGGCAGCATCACCTATAGAACACCTATTGGATGCTGTGGGCATATAAATTCTTTGAAGAGATGGCAGGAAATCTAAAAAATCCCAACAAAATATGTAGGCAAATGATTTGTCAAGTCTGTATGAATGCATGTTTGAGAATGGGAATGTATACGTGTGACTGTGCGTGCACAAAGTGTTTGTAGTAATGTAATGTAAATGGGTATTTTTAATGTTTTATGTAAACAGGTAGTTTGGAGATAGTTGGGTAGTTGCCAACTGCCTACTGGTCCTGTTATACCGATAAGTATGCTTCTATGTGAAAGATGCGATTGTGTGTTGTAGTTGTCCCAAGTGTATTGTCAGTAGATTGTTTGTTGAAGTAATGATGTATTGCAGATGGGTGTTGTGTAGGATACATACTGTGTGTGTAGTGTATCTATTTATATTTGTAAGTATTTCTATTGTGTATTTTGTTTATATAAGTGGTAATGTTATTATATTCCATTTCTATGTAACAACCCAATTCAACCAACCCTAGAGAGTATTTTTTATTTTATTTTTCAAATAGGTTTAGGTTAGAAAGATGTTCCCATACTTTTTATTATTAACAAGGCATAACCACGTTTGAGATTTTGTCGCTGCAGATGACTCTCAAGTGGACAGGATTGGCCAACATCTCGTAGTTTTGGGGTTCACCTTTATAAACCTCCATGGTTTGAAAGGACGCCTCAGTGGTCATCCCACATTTCTTGTACCCTCCTCGGGTACAAGACAACTTGATCATAGCATAGGGATAATCTCTTTTCAGTCGTTAGAAGAAGGGGATGACATTTCCCTAACCATACATAAGTTTGTCTATGTAGGTTTCTTTTGGCGTAGTGCCTTAAAGGTTAATTATCACATCTCTACAATGAGATAACTATTGTCTTCGTGCTTAATTACCACACCTCTGCAGTGGGCTAATTAAGGCTATCACCACTCTGCATGATAATATGCATAGCCAGCTGATCCTTCCTGTTCAAGGTGCCATCATTGTTTTACCTTGCGAATAAATTACCTACTTATGTAGTAGGAGTCATAGTCCAAGCCTCCCCTCTTAGGACACCCCGAAAGCTTCCTCACTTTGGGTACACTCGAGCCTACTTGTTCAAGTTGTCATTCACGGTAACCTGGGTGTTGCCTCACCGCAACTTTCCTCAGGATTTGTTTTTGGGGATCGATTTGGTTTAAGGGGTCTAGCATGGCTACTAAATTTATGCCCTCCCAAGATACCCTTTTCAACCCATAAATGTACCATTTAAATATAATCATAACTCTCTCATAAAGGAAATGAAACTCTAGATTTAAGCATCATAAAATGTTGCTAAAGATATGACAATTCAAATATTCACATTTCATCATAACATATTAATGCGATTATTTCCATTTTGCAGATTTTACATCTACTTCCATTTCCTTAATAACCATAATATGTGGAATATACAAAAGGAACAACTATGACTTAAACTCAAGAATTGCTACATCATATCAAACTTAAATAATTAATTTTCATAATAAACATAAGTTTCCAAATAGCCATAAATCACATTGTACCTTTCATATTTTCATAACTCATAAATGATAGTTACTTGAAGTAGAAACTTCTATACAAGAGTACATTACATTTTCAAAATACCAATATGAAATCTATAATTCCCATCAAATCTATTTATTCCTTCTTTCCCGAGCAGAATGATGATGAAGTGAGGGATCAGGATAGCTCATAGATGTGTATGCATTCCTACATGCTCTTTCAAGTATGCATCATACAATAAACAAAAAACAATTATAGTATGAGAGAATCCCATACTTCTTTTTATATTATTTTTCCTTATCTACATAAGCCTAAAAAAAAACTAATACACATGCCAATCCTGATTTCCTTCCATCTTCCCAATATATGGCATTTTAGGAGAGAATCTCATACTTCTCTCTATAATGGGTTTCCTATCTACATAAGCCTCGGAAAACCCATTATATTCCCTTTCCATAATCGTTTTACTTCATCTCTCTTTGATACCAATCTAAGAGAAAAACTCATACAAATAAATTCTCTTTCCATAAATCATTATTTCATTAAATTTTAAAAGAAACACCTTCATGACACATAATAGTATCATTTTAATATTTATACACTATCCTTTATAAACTGGAGATATAGGAATATCTCATAAGCATCCAATATTCTTTTCCATCAAAATTTCTAAGTTAATAAATCATTTATAAACTATTGCAAAATTTAAACATGTTTTCAATTATTCTTTTGATTACTCAAGCAATATTAAGGAGTAATCTTTCTTCTTTCCAGTATTAAGAGCTTTTCCCTAATAGAAACACAAGCTAATCTTTAGGCTATGTTTGAATAGTTTTACTACTTTCAAAACAAAAAAAAATTCGTTCATAAACATAGCAAGATATATCTTTTCCTTCTGTCAATATACAGTCCACTGTTTCCAAACAGATTAATATAATCTTCCATTAACCATTTATTACATCCTTCTTTCTTAAAGCAAGACAGTGTTTAAGATGAAACTGTAGGTTTCCTACGTTTTTCAAAGATGCTTACATACTCAGGGTGAATGACTGATTTAGCAGAGTGAGTACCTTGCCTATTGAAACACGTTGAACGCCCCTTCGAATGGTCAGGCGTTCTCATGGTTTGAACTATAAGACAACTACAATCTCTAAGCAGATCTCAGAAGCTGTTACAAAAAGGCATACACATTTTATTTAGATATTCCCAGATTTCTACAAATAGAAACAGTGACGTACCCTCTAAACAGTGGAACCCACATACCTTAATCAAAACCAAGTAATTACAATATGTATATAAAAACATCCGATAACCTGATTTCTCAATGACAGTCCTTAACTTGAGACCTGCAAGGATTGACCGTTCAGTTTGATACTCTAAAGGTGCAGAAATCTGGCTTTAGGTTTTCAGTCTTAGAACTCTCTACAGACCTTGGCTGGATTGCCTAGTTTCACACCCATTGATTTAATCAAGGATAACATCAACTCCTACTGAAAAGATTGCAAAACATTGGCGGCAGAAACATTACAACAGACTTTTTGAGCATATGGAACGTGGAGTAATTATTCCTTTTCTACATATACTTCGAACGAAAACCATTGCTCGAAGTGCAAAGAATAGCCATAGACAAAAGTATCAGAGAACATTTCTATTGTTTTCAATAATTAGTTTCAGATTTTCACAACATATTTCCTTTCATTTTTATTAGAAGACGTGCTCTCAAGAAAAATGCCTCTTCTCTGGTTTTGTTACTTGAATTCGGGCAATACTTCCAAATCTTTTCTTGTTCCCTCCAAGGTTTCCCTTTCTCACGTCTAATCCGTCCATGTTCTCTTTTCCATGCTTTGGTTCCCCTTCCCAAAGCTCCTAGGCTGCCCGAATTAAAGTGCTCAACCGTTCCTTACCAACTTCCTCATAACGTTTTCTATAACCACTTCCACATTTTCTATTTGCAAGGTTAAGGATGTTCGCATACCATAACTTGCATCTTAGCCTTTTTAAAAACACCTTTTTACAAGGTATTAAGGTGTGAACCACAATTTCCTTTATTCACACCATTATTGAGCCTTTTCAATAATTAAAACACCTTTTTACAAGGTATTAAATGTATAAATCATGAGTTCCTCTATTCACAACACTATTGTTTGTTTTCAATATCTCTTTAAAGAGAACCTAAGAAAACATAGTAATTGGGTAACTTACTTAATGTTAAAACTAACCTTTAACATTAATATATTAATAGTACTTATTAACAATTAATATCTCTTATTTTTTTTTAAGAAACAAACATTCACGATACATTTTCTAGCATTAAGCATAAACAAAGCTATGATAACCATTCACTAATTCCAGGCATACTAAATACAATGCACAACATTAAGCAATCATATTACACCACATTTTATCTTTGAGTATCAGGATCTATGATGACTGCCACGTCATCTTGGCTACTAGAGATGACTCCATTGCTGAAGAAACTTCTCGACTAGTGGTGTAAGTTATACCAAACATGCAATCATGAATGCAACTATATGAGGGTAACATTTTACCCTAGAGTTGTCATAGAGTTTTTCATCTGCCATCATTTCCCTTTTTAGGTCTCTCGATTTCAGTGGTTGTTCCCTATCAATCCACCCGCAAGAGTACCTGATCCTACAACCATACACATTATCAGTAGTACCATATTCTAGCATAATATAAACAAAACATAAATTGCAACTAACCACTTAATTTGATACTTATAAATAAGATTAAGCATTGAAAAACCACACATCAATACATAATCAATATCAATGATAAGTCCTGCCAAGGAGGGCCGTGACATTATAGAAAATAGTTACTTTTGAGTTTCCAGTTTCAGAATCAGTCAAGGAGACTAAAATGAAGAATATTTTGTCATCTATTCTCCCTACATTCTATGGGCTAACATAGGAAGGCCTTGATATTTTTTTGTTTAAGTTTATGTGCTACGCAGGAGCTACAATTCGAAAAGTGATGCACAAAAGCTTAAATTCTTTTCTACCACTTCAAGAGAAGCAGTCTTGCATTGGTTTATGGGGCTCAGGGGCAAAGACATTAACACTTGGGAAAAGATGACGACTAAATTCTAAAGAAACACCAAAACTATTATTAAGCCAGGGATGTCAAGGATGAATTTTTTAGGATAACCTAGAAGGAGGAAGAGACATTGGAGGACTATATGGGGAGATTCTAGTTCAGCCTCTAGTGCTTCAAGCATTCATAATTAAAAAGCAATACCTTGAAGGAACTTTTCCTTGGAAGCTCTAAACTTGAAGGCGGGAGCTGACATCTTCCAAGTGGACTTCAAAGACATTAAGAGTCTCTATCAAATTTATTCAATGTCTATGATGACAAAAGGCAAAAACATTAGAGGAGTCATGAGCCAGCTACCTAAAACATCGACCAACATTACTAGGGTTGCAATTGGGATTGTTTGAGGATATGATGCAAACGAACATCCTTGCTTTGTTGGCTACTCAACTAGACACATAACAAGTGAAGAAGAAACATGAGGAAATAAGAAAGCCTTAGCAATGTTTTGTCCTTGATGTACCAAAAAACATGCCAAGCACAAGTGGCCCTTGAACAAGGCTATTTTTTGCAGGATCCGTAAGCAAAACTATGAGATGGGGAGCTGCCTATCTCTTCCAGGATTGAAAAATGCATATCACCCAAGTGAGAACCCTGCAGAGGAGGTTTGCTTTCTCAACCATGGGAGGCGAGCACAACGACAACCTCCATTCCCAGGTATGTCCTATAGAAACCTATCTGCTAGTTTTCTTTTGGTCTAATCAAAATCCTTGACGACAACAGTGGCTTCCCTGACAGGGATGGCATTGGTGACCATCTTAAAACCTCCCTAATTCTTCTTGGATCATTCGTCGACAATAGAATCCCCAATGGCCACCACAGGGTGTGAATCAACCAACCGTGGAGGGCTTCATCAATGTGGAAACCTCCAACTCAACCACAACTCTTGCCTGCAACATTGAACAATTCAGCTCAACAACTAAAACAGCATCTGCCAACCCAACCTTTATAGGGGTTTCTAAATATCTTTTGAAAATAATTTCACCACTTTTTGGTGTGGATAGGCTAGGATGCTGGAACATTCCATTGTAATGTTTCAATGAATGCTGGTGTCATGCTGTTTTTTCAAATGAAGGCATTCATCTTGAGATAACATGGCAGGATTGAAAAGGTCTAATAAAACAGACTCTCAGAAATGGGACCATGTTTTGTTTTTAATTTTTTAACAATCTATATGTGGCTTCTATTCAGGGCCACTTCTGTCATAACAAGAAAACATTACATTTGCTATTAGGCCGATTAGATATTTATATTGTCTTTCTACAAAAATGTTTCCCCCCTCCCTCATTGCTAATTTTCCTCTATCAAATTCTTGATATCATTATCTTTAAGACAGAATTTCCCAATTTGAATCTTGCCAAGATGAAGATATTATTTGATCAAGTAAATTATCTGCCACTCTATTTCCTTCTTTGTAGATATGCTCATATTTCCACTATGCTATCTCCATCAATAATTGATGGACATTTAGAATAATATTATTATTTTTTTAATTGATAATATGGAATTGAAATAAGACCCCACCCATATTACATCATGACCACATAGTGGTATTACAAGAACTTGGGAGTTGTATATCTATCACTTGGCAAGATTCAAACTTGGGTCTCGTTCATGAAAGTTGAGGAATTTAACTGGTTGACCTCATGCCATTTGATAGAATAATGCTATTGTTGATCCAATCCCCACATTCTTTTTTTGATAATAATGGTCTATGAATTTCCCTTAGTTGAAATGTCTCCATCCTTTTTCCATGGCCATCTGATCGCTGTAAGAAGTGCCCTAGCCTCTGCATAGTTGTTTGTCAAAATTCCATTTGATCCTGAGTAGGTGAAGAGATTTTTGCCTTAATTATCTCAAAGAACTGTTGCCGTTTCTGCAACATGGTGTATAATTAGCTTTCCAGTAATTTATGTTCCCTAGAAACCCTTTTCTCAGTACTCGAATGTTTTTCTCTTTCTCCTAAGTTTACTATCAAAACCCTTCTACAGCGCTGAAGCAGTGTGCAGTTTTTTTTGTGTACTGACTTTGCAGGAAAATTCCCCCTTTTGATGACGATGGAGTTTTGTACCAAGTACCTCAAATTCATTTCAACATCGAGGACCAAGGAAGAGCACCGCTTCTGCATTTGAGGACAGAGCAGAGTGCGCCCCGACCGGACGCACCTCAAGGAGTGCGCCGAGGTCAGGCGCACAGGAAGAATGCGCCCAGGCCGGGCGCACGAGGAGAAGTGCGCCAAGGTTGGGCGCACAGGAGGAAGTGTGCCCAAGTTGGGCGCACAGTATGGAGTACGCCAGGCTGTTTCATGACACCTCACAGCGCCCTGTCCGTTGACTCTTTTGACCTTTGTGCCGGTTTCTCCCGAAAGCACTCCACATCAACAATCTAAAGGGCATCCTTATCCGACCAGGCGCAGTCATTCTGAGAAGCTTCCAGACTGGACGTTCCGGGAATTCAAGCATATCTTCTACGGAAACGGTCCCCTCGAGTGAGGAGGCAACGCCAGCAAGCCGAGTCTGTCAAGGCATTGAAGGGGTTCAACGGCATTTTTGAGGAGTCACCAGTCCCTGCCATGCCTGGTTAATACTTTGTGATTGTACTTCCTTGTAATCCTTATCTTGGCTTCCACCGCCATATTTTGTTAATCAACATTTATTGCTCAAGCGGCAGAATTCTCTATATAAGCCCGCTCTTTTATTGTAAAATGGATGGATGTTTGCTAGAGGCTAAATGAAAACCTGAATTTTGCTATCAATACAGCTGATGTTTGGCTCTAAACCTGGACTTCTATTTTCATGTGTATGTCTTCTATTGCTTGTCTTCTATCATTTCATGCTTTTAACTGTAAACTTGAATTCTATTATTTGGATTTAGTTTCTGATAAGGTAGGAACTCTGGAGTAGCCTTGGAGATTATGCATGCTAGATGTTTTGGTTTAATTTCTGTTAGTTGTTTGTATTTGAGGGCTATTTAGTTCAGAATGCAATAGAGTTATCGTGTTGTTAGTCCATCACCCCTGTTCTATCTGGCCTGTGGCCATATTTCCCATCCCTTTTAGTCATTTACTATTTCTTTCAGTTCCTTAATCTCAAAATCCCCCAGTTAGAATAGCAAGGGAACCAACCCCTCTCTGGAGATCGGCACGGGAGGCATTTCTTCCTCTCGGCCTTTCAATGTTGGCCGGGTCTAAGGCGCACTGAATAACCAAATCCTTACCAAAGGCAGATCTTTGACCAACAGTTTTTGGCACGCTCGGTGGGACCCAAACGTTCCACTGCAGAAGCAGTACTAAGAAGTTGATGTTCGTCTTACTACTGACAAATTCGAACATCTGGTGACTCATACGAACTCCGACACCTCCAAGCCTCGCAGACCAACTTAAAAGACCATGCCTTCATGCGTACGAGGTGGCAGGTTAGAAACTCAGAAGAAGCCGAGTTCTATGAACTTGACATTGACGCTCTAGGAGAGCGTCCTAGAGTGGTTAGGCCAAATATCCCATTGGATGGGACATCCTCGCAGGAAGCTGTTGTTGCTACACGAAATCCAACTCCCGACAGCACAACTAGCTTGCCCCCGCCCCCCCCCCCCCAGTTCCGCCTAACGTTGATTCGGGTGCCCCAAGTGTTCCCATTGTTCTGGCTCAGCCGCTCCAGCCACCACTCCAAGCAAATCCGCCACCCCAGATGACGCAGCCAGCTCCCGCCAGGCAATTTGCAGCCTGGGATCATACAGGCCCCCTGAATTTAGGGGCTCAACATACAGTACCACCCGCAGCCTTGAAAGCTTTGCCCACCTACGATGGTACAGGAAAGACAACGGCCGAGCATATTCAAGACGTTGCAGGGTTGGCAACTATTCACCAGATTACCAATGAGGATGTTATGGTGAAGTTGTTGGTTCTCTCACTAAGAGGTAAGCTCCTCTACTGGTACCGGTCGCTCTCGGTCGGCACCATCACTTCATGGGATCAACTGGCAGAGCAGTTGGTAAAGGGCTTCAATGAACAAGCAGACCCTTTCTCTTTGTTGCACCAATTCACCAACATACAGAGGCATCCCCAGGAAGAAATAACTGACTTCAACGTTAGGTTTGCTCAAACCTGGCTAAGAGTCACTGATGGCCTTCGGCCCACCTCTGAGCAGGCAACCTTCTATTACTTGAGAGCGTTTCATTCGGACATTAGTATGAACATCCGACAATCTAATGTCAGAACGTTCCCAGGGCTGTACCAACAGGCGCAGAAGGCAGAAGCCGACGTGATAGCTATCGGGAGGATGCCTCCCAAGTCGACAACTCCAATTTACCCGGATTTCCCTCAGAACATGTACCTAAGTGCATCTGGTTCATCTGCACCTCCGACGTACCCCAGTCAGCCGTGGGTTCACAACCCACAAAATCAGGCGGTGCCCACTCTGCAGCCTCAGGTACCAATGCCGCAGTATCCGACTCCTACGGTCCCGCAGCTGCCGACGCCTCCTCAGTACCCTGCATTGCCTGCACCATTGGCACCGTTACCGTTACCAGCGCCTCCGGCTCACGCATCCCTAAATCCGGAACAGGCTAAGGAGCTACGAGATATATACGGGTTTATGAAGAATATGGCGAATGATATGGTTGTCATGAGGAAAAGCCAATTCCGAGATCAAAACTATCCACCACGAAGACCTCCGCCCCAAATCACCAGAGACCAAGCTGCTCCCGCGGGAGACCTCAAGAAAGGAACTCTGCAATGTTGGAGTACGATGAGGCCGGTACATCTGGCAGGGCCAGCTGGTGCTCCACCTGCAATGACCCGCATAACGAAGAGGCCTGCGTGGTCCATCAGAACTATGTGCAAACGCTCTCAGATAATGGATCCAGCGGACAGGTAAATATGATAAGGGAAGTTGACCGCAATTATATGATTCCCCCTGTCGAACAGGTTTCAGTTCTGATGAAGGCGGGCAAAAAGCCAATTGAAGTTGATCCGGTTCAGATGGAACCGCTCAAGGTGCCTGCCGATCCTAAGCGGCCAAGTGATAAAGCAACCATGCCATCAGGGAGAGAGCCGGTTCAGGCCGGGGAGCCTGCAGACAATGCTTGGTTGAGAGACTACCTGCCTCCAAGGGCAAGAACGGGAGCCCCTCAGCCGCAAGCTTCTACCTCTCAGCCCATAGCAAAAGCAAGAGATCAGGCGAGAGAGAAGTTACGGTACCCCTCAATCACCAAGCGTCAGAGTGGAAGCAACTCAACAGTACCGGACCTGGTACGAAACCACCAAAGACGGAGGGGAGTCCGGTGCTGGAGCATACAATGTTGTCGAAGAACTAAGGAAAATTCCGGCTAAGGTAAGCCTCTTTGATGCGCTCCAATTGCCTGGCCAAGTTGACCTGCTGCAGGAATCCCTCAAGTCCGTCAAGGGCAAGGGGAGACTGACTCAGACCGTCTTGGCACAACCACTGACCACCTCTGCCACGGGGAAGAACAGGCCACCGCCGTTTTACCTATCCCTCAGGATGGAAGGATGGGTAGTGCACAATTGTATGGTTGATTCTGGGGCTGCCACCACTGTAATGCCCAAAGCTGTATGTGAATTTATGGGCATGGAGTACACCAGGAGCAGTCCTGGGGTGCTCCAACTAGACGGAACTCCAGTCAGGATAGTGGGGGTTATAAAGGACATCCCGATCGTGCTGCACAAGATGCCGCAGATCAAAGTAATCCAAGAAGTTGTGGTAGTTGACTTGGAGCCCTATTTTAGCATGTGCTTATCAAGGGAATTCATTGCCAAGCTTGGGGGCTATCTGTCCCTTGACTATTCACATCTGGAAGTCCCCTTCAGGGGGAAGAGGGTAAAAATTTTTAATGAGAAACCCTCTACCTTTCTCATTGAAAGGATCCAGGATGTGGAGAAACCCGTGGACTCTTCAATATCATCGATGGAGTGGAAGAAGTAGAAGAAGAGGTGGAGTTGATGGAGGAAGCTCTTGATGAGCTGCACATAGAGGATGAGTTCTCTATGCGTGATTTTAACGCTCTGATAGAATCGAAAATTGGGTGCTACTTGATTACCAAGCCTGGAAAGGCCAAAGTACCGAGTGACGCTGACCCTATGGATAACCAACTGTGGAAGCTCTTCTTTGACGGTGCCCGATGCAAGAACGGCGCCGGGGCAGGAGTTGTCCTTGTCTCTCCTTCTGGAATCCAGAAAACGTACTTATACAAAATCGTTTGGAGTTGTACAAATAATGCCGCCGAGTATGAAGCCCTGTGTTTGGGGTTACGAAAGGCGGAGAAGTTAGGAATAAAGCTATTATAAGATATTCGGGGATTCTGAATTAATCTATAACCAAGTGACAAATAAATGTGTTGCTAAGCAACACTACCTCAAAGCATACCGTAACAAGGTATGGGATCTGCTAGAATCCTTCTCGGCTCTCAACATTCAGTCTATTTCGCGAGAGCGGAATAAGCATGCGGACGTTTTGGCGTCCATCGGAGCAAGATACTCCCCAGCCGAGAATCTAATGCAAAGGCCGAAGATAGTTAGGGTTATCTACAGACCCTTAGTGCCAGACAAAAATATCCATTGGCAAGTCTTTGACAATGACGAGCAGATCGTCAATTTTTTGATTGATGAGGCTGGAAACATTGAAGATAGAACCCTCAATGACGAGGAGTATGAGGGTCTCATCCAGCTGAAGAACAACCACCTCCCCAAGGGTCTGATAACCCTTGAAAGCTTGTTTGATCAAGATGACAGGGCCCTGCCCCACAAAATTAAAGTGGATGTGAAAGAATACCAAGAGTTAGACCTGGAGTCCGAGAAGACAATCAAAGTGGGAACTGATTGCACACTTGTAGACAGGCATATTGAGATATCCTTAATTGCTGAACCAGTTTTGATATTATGTGTTTTATTGTAAATGCACGCAAAGTGTTTGACGAAACGCCCGTGCATATATTTTAATGTTGTAAGTGCAATTTAATATTGTACGTAAAGAATAAAGTCATGTAAAGTCATATTAAATCATGTAAGTCGGCTAAATAAGCTATTTCGTCCTGTAGTGCAAATGAAATGTAAATGCAAAGCAAATGCACATAAAATGTAATTTGAGGGTAGTTGCAAGGTAGTTGGAGAAAGTAACTACTTGGTGGGTGTATAAATAAACCCCCTCATTCATTAGAGTTGCTCCGAATTGGTACGTGTGAGGATTGAAGTCTATGGGCAGAATGCAGTCTAGCATGATATGCAGCCATGGAGGATGTTCAGCCTAGGGTTGAATGGTGGATACCTAGAGGAGATATTGCAGGGCATTCATGCAGATTGATGGAAAAGTGCAGTCCAGTCCTGTGTACAGCCATGGTTATGCTGGCTGTAGATTGTATTGATGAAACTGTAATGTTGTATCACACCTACCATTATTAATACAAACTGCTGTAATTACTGTTAACTGTTATTGCTGTATTTTCTGCCATTACTGCTGTTATTTAATCTGTTGCAGAATTTCTCGTATTATTATTGCTATACTACAATGCTTGCAGATCTGTAGGTTACTTACGTGGAAAGGGAACTGTTGGGATATGTAAAAACCCTTTCTACATTTTGGCGCCGTTGCTTTACGAAATTGGGTCTAAATTGGTGACATAGGGTTTGAAGAAGTGAAACCCTTGGGAAGACGGGCAAACGAAGATCAACCGGCAAAGACGGAGAAGACGTACAGATTTTTTTTGTGGTTGCAGATTAAAAGACGTGCAGCCAAGCGGAGGAAAATTGAGTGAGATTTTGGGTGGGAAGTTGGAAGTTTGGGGCGTCGGGCGCGTGGGCGTCTGGCGGGCGTCGGGGCGTCGGCGCGTCGGGCGGGCCGACGTCCGCGGCTAAGACATGAGTGGAACGACACATTGCTGATAGGAACGAAAGAACGGGTACAAGGACCACCAAAAGTCAAGGAAAATGTTGATTGATGCAGAGATATGTTGAGTGGATGGTAACACCTGAACAAGCGGCAGGAAGGTTGCAGAGGAGTGCAAAGGACGGGAGTCAGGCACCAGAGCAACAACACGCGAAGGCTCAGGAAGGAAGACCAAGGCCACAATCGATATCCCAGCGAAGGAAGTCGCAAAGTAAGGAAGTTGAAAGATGACTGTTTGGTGAGAGTCAAGACGAAGAATACCCGACGAGGAGCAGCATAGCAGAAACCCCACCAATGGATAACATAGACACCCAAGCATTGGAGAATTTGCCACTTTTCACAGGAGAAGGGAAGGAAGACCCGATTAGGCATTGGAGAATTTTGCGTATGGAGTGGAAAGCGATTGGGCATAACAATGAAGAAGATTGGAGGAGGTGGTTTCTGACGTTGAGAACTGAATTGATGGTACATGTACTACGAAGTCAAGTTCTGAATGGGGAGAGTTGGTGATGCATTTGTGGAAGAATTCATCATACGATAGACGAAAATATAACACAAGGAGAGAAGGAGCCTATCGTACAATCGAAGGTTGATAGGTTGTTTGACTATGTGGAGAAAGGCCACTTAGAGGAATCAAAGGTAGTGGTTCATAGATGGACTTCTCCCTGTGATGAAAGGAAGATGAAGATATCCTCCAAGATCATACCAAGAGGCTTTGGATATGCCTGTCTTGGGAAAGAGATGCAAAAACCTCATCGATGAAGGAGACGGAAACTAGAGAATGTGGATGGCGAGAAGGAGACGTTTGAGGTGCGGATGTCTAGCAAGAGCCGTCGATGTGGAGAT
Source organism: Wollemia nobilis (assembly GCA_028583015.1). Classification (NCBI taxonomy): domain Eukaryota; kingdom Viridiplantae; phylum Streptophyta; class Pinopsida; order Araucariales; family Araucariaceae; genus Wollemia; species Wollemia nobilis. The sequence goes on along the minus strand of JAQPPZ010003836.1, from coordinate 30,087 downwards.
GTCTAAGGTGCATACATTTGAGCAAGAGCGTGAGAAGAAGACATCGAGGTGCGGACGTGAACAGGATCTCGAGGTGGAGACGGCGAGGTGAAGTCGAAGTGATCGTCGAGGAGGAGCCGTTGAAGAGAACCGTGGGAGTTGTTGAAATCTACCGTTGAAGGAGTTAGAGTCGGCAAACCATAGACGTCGGCGTCGATCAGACGTCGGCATCGACGAGTGGAAGGGCACCGACGTCGGCAACCGTCGCCGATGTCGGCCATCCAGCCAGACGTCCGGCATCGGGCCAGTGGCGCCGACGTCGGACCACGTGGCCGTCTTGGTCGTCCGTTTGCCACTTGTCCCGACGTCTAGCAACTGTCCGACATCTAGCCCATCTATTTGCGACGTCTACTTACCCGTGAGACATCTACTTGTGCATTTTCGAGACGTCTATCGGTGAGCATCTAACCCTTGTCCTAGACGTCTAGACATTGTACCCGTCAGACTTCTCTATCCGTCTGGTCTAATCCGTGAGACTAAGTCTGATTGTCGTCAAATGTTGACGTCTGAGGCGCTGAGGAGTTGCCGTCAGAAGCACAATACGACAAGGGAGAGGTCTGCCAGAGGATGATAAGCAAGTTGGATCAAGAAAGCAGTGAATTAGAGCTAAAAGAAAGCTTTAAGAGTTTAGGAAGCTTATGGTTGCTGATATGAAAATTTAGTTGGACAGGGGGCTCCTGACCCCAAGGGACGCTGTCCCTTGACCCAAGGGACTCTCCCCTTGACCCCGACACAGATGGCGGAGGGTATTACCGATTATGTTCATGATGTTGATGGCATTGCTCATGCTGATGATATGGCTTATTGCAAAAAGTGAAGTGCCTATTCAGAGAATGTTGATCATGTTGATGTTACACATACTTGTAGCAGAAGAAGTGCACAATCAGAGAATCAGATGTTGTGAGCAGCCCCAAGTAAAGTTTATTGCCAAAGATGTATGGAACAGGAACAAGAGGAAGGAGCGTGACAAGAGATCCTATTCCATTGCTCAGTACTTCTATTCCCAGTGTTTAGCTCGTGTCGTTGAGGACAACGACCAGTTTAGAGGAGGGGATAGATGTAGACAAACATATTGAGATATCCTTAATTGCTGAACCAGTTTTGATATTATGTGTTTTATTGTAAATGCACGCAAAGTGTTTGACGAAACGCCCGTGCATATATTTTAATGTTGTAAGTGCAATTTAATATTGTACATAAAGAATAAAGTCATGTAAAGTCATATTAAATCATGTAAGTCGGCTAAATAAGCTATTTCGTCCTGTAGTGCAAATGAAATGTAAATGCAAAGCAAATGCACATAAAATGTAATTTGAGGGTAGTTGCAAGGTAGTTGGAGAAAGTAACTACTTGGTGGGTGTATAAATAAACCCCCCCTCATTCATTAGAGTTGCTCCAGATTGGTACGTGTGAGGATTGAAGTCTATGGGCAGAATGCAGTCTAGCATGATATGCAGCCATGAAGGATGTTCAGCCTAGGGTTGAATGATGGATACCTAGAGGAGATATTGCAGGGCATTCATGCAGATTGATGGAAAAGTGCAGTCCAGTCCTGTGTACAACCATGGTTATGCTGGCTGTAGATTGTATTGATGAAACTGTAATGCTGTATCACACCTACCATTATTAATACAAACTGCTGTAATTACTGTTAACTGTTATTGCTGTATTTTCTGCCATTACCGCTGTTATTTAATGCTGTTGCATAATTTCTGCGTATTATTATTGCTATACTACAATGCTTGCAGATCTGTAGATTACTTACGTGGAAAGGGAACTGTTGGGATATGTAAAAACCCTTTCTACACACACCGCAGGAGATTGAGCAGATCAGGACCCTCTGCAGAGAATACCCAGATATCGTTGCGTGGAGCTACCGCGATTTGAAAGGATATAACCGGGACGTCTTCCAGCATACAATCGAGCTCCAGGAGGAAGTCAAGTCGGTCCGGCAGAAGCAAAGGCCTGTAAATCCAAAGATTGAGGTACTGATGAAGGCTGAGCTTCTCAAGATGCTGGAAGCTAAGATAATCTACCCCATCAAGCATTCATCCTGGGTAGCAAACTTAGTCCCAGTCCGAAAAAAGAACGGGGATATTCGCCTCTGCGTGGACTTCCGGAATCTCAATCAGGCATCCCTGAAGGATCATTACCCACTGCCCCAAATCGATCAGATTCTTCATGTGGTGGCAGGAGCCCAGAGGTTTTCCCTCCTGGATGGTTTCTCTGGGTACAATCAAATTTGGGTCAGGGAGGAAGACCAATATAAGACCGCCTTCACCACCAAGTGGGGCACCTTTGCTTACCAACGCATGTCGTTCGGTCTCTCCAATGCCGGAGCGACATTCCAAAGGGCGATGGACTTAGCCTTTGGCGAGCTGCTCAACCGTGTCATCGTAATATACTTGGACAATATGACTGTTTTCTCCCACAGGAGGGAGGAGCACGGTTCGCATCTGCGACAAGTCTTTGAGAAGTGTCGGGAGTTCGGGATATCAATAAACCCGAAAAAATCAATTTTCGCGGTCAAGGAAGGCAAACTCCTAGGCCACCTCATATCGGAAAAGGGTCTTGCTATTGACCCCGCTAGGGCCGAAGCCTTGCTCAAGCTACCTCTGCCGGCGAATAAGAAGGGCCTCCAATCCTTCTTCGGACAGATAAATTTCGTCAGGAAGTTCATTTCTGACTTCGCCCAAGCAGTAAAGCCCATGACTGAGCTCCTAAAAAAGGATGTAGAATTCCTGTGGACTGACGAGAGGAGGCAGGCGTTCAGAGACATCAAGCGCCGAATTGCCCAGGCTCCTGTTCTGGTTAACCCCGATTATTCCAAGGACTTCATTTTATATGCGGTCGGGGAACCAGAAAGCTATGCGGCCGTGCTCACCCAAAAGAATGAAGATGGAGACGAGCGGCCTATAGCATTCCTCAGTCAAGTGATCCTCCCGCATGAGGAAAAGCACAATTTTATTGAAAGTCAAGTGCATGCGGTGATGCGGGCGCTGAAGAAGTTCCGTCATTTCGTCTCGCAGAGCAAGACGATAGTGTATGTGGTGCACCCGGACGTCCGGACCTTCATCAGTCAGGGTGAGCTCAGTAATAGAAGGGCAGGATGGATCTCAAAGATCCAAGAGTTTGATATAGATGTCCGGCCCACAAAGCTAGTCCGTGGTCGGGCCCTATGCCTAGAGCTTGCCAAGAGCGCTGCAGCTGAGGTAACAACTTGCCAATGGGAAGATTCATTGCCGCAGTGTAATCTAGCGAATCAGTCAGTGGACGACAAAGATTGGACTGAAGACTTGGTAGAGTACTTCAGCACTGGACAGTGCCCTTCCAGCCTTGACTCTTCACAGAGAAGGCGTTTCAGCCTTCAGGCTTACAGATATGTATTGCTACCCGAGGGGTTGTTTCACCGAAATATCGACGACGTCCTCCTGAGGTGTGTCAGGGGGACAGAAAAACAAAAAATCTTGGATGAATTCCATTTTGGGATGTCCGGGGGCCATCTCGCCGGAAGGCCGATGGCTTTAAAAATAATAAGGGCGGGCTATTATTGGCCCACCATTTTTTCGGATTCCTTCAGTGTAAGCCAGAAATGTGATAAGTGTCAGAGATATGTTGGCCGCGTCAAGAATGCTCCGTTGCCTCTGCACCCGATTCAGGTCGAGGCCCCATTTCAGCAATGGGGTTTAGACTTCATCGGGATAATTGAGCCTAACTCTTCAACAGGGCACAAATATATCTTGACAGCCACGGATTATTTCACCCGATGGGCGGAAGCAGTGCCAACCAAGCGGGCAAATCAGGATGTGGTTATCGCTTTTCTGGAAGGACTCATAACCCGTTTCGGAATACCGGACGCCATAATGACGGATAATGGTTCCCATTTCATTGGGGCCAAGATGTGCGCGTTCGCTAGCAAGTATGGTATTTATCTGAAGACTTCATCAAATTATTACCCGCAGGGCAATGGTTTGGCGGAGTCTACTAATAAAAACTTGCTCCGGATCCTCAAGAAGACTCTGGAAGACAATAAGCGGACTTGGCACCTGCACTTAGATTTCGCGTTATGGGCTGACCGAATTTCTATCAAGAAGTCCATAAAGACATCCTCGTACTCCCTGGTGTATGGGAAGGAAGCAGTGCTTCCTGTGCATATCGAGTTGCCGACACTGTAGTCTCTCCGGTCTTTGGACGGCGAGGGCGAAGAGTTCGATCCAGTTAGCGTCAGAATTGCCCAACTGTTGCAGTTGGAAGAGGAAAGGGAGAAAGCCTATGAGGCTTTCATGAGGCATGTCGTTGCCACGAAAAATTGGTTCGGCAAAAGGACCTCCAATCGCACTTTTCAGGTCGGGGACTTAGTGCTAAAATGGAATGAGAAAAAGTCCAAGCCTGGCAATCATGATAAGTTTGACGCATTTTGGGAGGGTCCGTTTCGAATCTCCCAGGTCCACCCGGTAAACTCTTTCACACTGCAAGACTTGAATGGGTTTGCTTTGCCATTATCAGTTAATGGCGTACACCTGAAGGCGTACTACCAGTGAGGGGTAGTACAAGATTTTCCTGTACAGTTGTATATATTATCTGTTTTTTCCCTTATGCATTCCAGTTTTCCGTTCGGAATGTCCTTTCGCTCCCTCCGGCGCTAGCAAAATTGCAGTTTTTGGGGCCAGGGCCCTAACCGGCAGGAGGAAGCCGATGGGTGCACTCCCTTTAATTTTGGTTCAGTTAAGCTGTGTACAACAAGGCAAATAGTGGTTCCAGGCGGGCCAAGCAGGACTCCGCTGCGGGCGCAAGGCCCCTCGCTATCCGACGCCAAGAGCGGCTCACTCGCAGAAAAGAAGGGTTGCATCCGGCCGTGCGGCGCTGAAAATACTGCTAGAACGGGGGCCCAGCGCGGGGCCGGCACGCGCCAAGGCCGGGCACCGGGGTGCGCCCAAGGCAGGGCGCACACATGCCGTGCGCCCAAGGCCGGGCGCACCCGAGCCGTGCGCCCAAGGCCGAGCGCACCTCGGCCATGCGCCGAAGGCCGGGCGCACACTCCATGGCACGCAACTCAAGGATGATTGCGCCCATCCCGAGGAGGCCATTGGGTGCAGTTTTAAAGGCGCTTTCCCGTCTACGGATTCCCATGTTCACGGGCACACTGACCAAGGCAACGGTTGCAGCGCTTCACGCTCTTCAAGGATGATTGCACCCCGCTTTGGTGGTTAGGATTGGGATCCGCGCCCTGCCATTGTTTACCGCGCAGAAGATCTTTTGCGGCGCCCCCAAATCGTCCCGGGCATTAACTCTACACAGGCGACATCAATGCAGGTGGGTGAATGTCGGGTCTATAAGAAATCACATTGCCCAATGGATACACCTTTTAGAACCCTGAATCTGTTGCACAGTCCACCATTGTTGAATGCCAGAGAGCAGTTGTTGCACAGTCCACCATTGTTGAACGTCAGTGAAGCGCTGTTCTATCTGGGCACGAGCGAATTGTTTCTGAAGCACTCTCAGGGCAAGCTGTACCCGAACTTTGTCATCCGCAGAGCGCTCGAGGATTTGACCACAGAAAATGGGCAAGAAGGGAGAGCCCAAGCAGAAAAAAGAGATGGCCCCGAAATCTACAGAGGGCGAACAGGGGCAGATAAAAGAAAAAAAAGAAAAGCCCCTGCCGCCTCCACCGGAAGATAAGCTGAGTAAAATTCGGGACTGTGTCCTCACCAGGACCAGTATAGAGAAGCTGCGCATGGACATTGAGCAAATGAAAGCTAAGGTGTCCGAAGTGAACAATCGGGCAGTTGCCTATCACTCCCTCCTATACTGGTACCTGTGCACACCTGTGCATCCCTCTGACTGGAGTTGGTCTGTGCAATCGCCCAGTCCTACAACCCTCGGACTAGGTCTGTGAAGGATCCGGAGGGAAACAGACTGTTCTCCATTTCTGCTGATAAAATCCAGACGGCCTTTGCCTGTGGGCGACAACCTCCTGGTCAAGTCATTGTCCGAAAAATTGATATCAAGGAGCAGGGGGATAGATACACCAACTCGCCGCAGATGAGGCGTTTTATGGAGGCCCACTACACAGAGACACTTGCACCCGGGGCCTTGCCGCAGCTCCCTATGTCCTTGCGGAGATTCAAGAACTCCGAGCTTTTCTCCATGCTGGCATGGATTACTGGCCAAGCCTCAGACGCCCAGGTAAATGCCTAGCAGGCGGCCATTGCCGAATGCGTATCCCACGGGGAATTCTACGCTGCTGATGCTGCATCACGAGGGATAAAGCCCATCTTCTTCGATTGGGCCGATTGGGTGTCCCGACAGCTGCACCTCCAGCTATGCGGGATGCAGAAAGGGACCATGGCGTTCCGGAGCTGCTCATTTCTGGTGTGGTACTTCTTCCACCAGCTGCATTCACACCCCCGCTTTGCCTTCATTGACAAGAGTTGCACTAATGAGAAGGGCGAGGCGCTCCCGGTATACCAGTGGACTTCAAGCCTGTCAAGGCGCGAGTCTTATTACAACTTCAACCGAGTTTTCCTTGGTCCGGCGCTGCAAATCGTTACTGGTGTCTGCGAACGAGTGCCGAAAGAAATGAAGGATTATGTGATAGACCAGCAGCTCGGAGACATTTTTCGGCTAACACAGGGGCTCGTGGTACGGATTTTTGGGTTTTCTGGTAAACCCTTCCTGTTGCCGTACTACGCTACTGAGTACCTATTTGCCCTCGAAGTTGCTCGCCAGTGCGACTTCGTAGATGATGTGTACGACAAGGGGCGGAAAAGACAACACACCTGCCCCTGGCCCATCGAGCTTGGCCCCATCAAAGTGACGAAAAATAAGCAAAACGTTCATCTGGTAGTTACCCTGTATGAGTTTGGTCTGATTGACCTACCCCAACGGTGGAGATATGACCCAGATGGTGTCTTCAAAGAAAATATTGCGAAGGAAAAATTCCACCGTTGTCCTTGCCCGGAAATCGAGAAGCAGCGTAATAACCCTTCTGGGCGGGATCTCGAATGGCACATCGAAAGGATGTTCTCCTTCCCACCGTGGCACGATTTTTACATCATGGAGGCTGAGTACAACCCTAGGCGGTATCCAGAGCAGGACCCTGATGACCGAATGTTCAAATTCATGAAGGAGAAAGTGCCCCATTGGTCGGAGGAGAAGATTACGAATTGGTGGATAATGAGGTGCCACCACAGAAAAAGGTATCTGACCCAACGCTGCAGATAGATCAGAAATTTTCTGATATATTTGATGAAAATTATGACTCCTACCGGCCCGTCTTCTTCGGCGACCGTGTGCCCAGAAGTACGGAAAGTCCCAGCAGAGTGGATGACCTGTATGCAGTGCAAGAGCAACAAGCTAGTCAGGCGCCACCTGTCGAGGGCAAGGGTAAGCAGCCCCTCCTAGAAGAAAAGGCTGCTCCAAAGAAGAGAAGTGCGCCCGATGCACCCGCGCCCCAGAGTGCCGCGAAGAAGGCTCGCACTTTCAAAATTAAGTTCGCTGGCACAGGCCCTCCGGCGGCGGTAGCAATCAAAGAAGGGAGCGCTTCGGGGGTCACTGTTCCGGCGTAGCAGGTACAACGTACCCAGCAAGCGCAGCAGGTGCAGCAGCTGCTGCAGGCTGAAGTACCATTTATTGACCTGGAGAATGAAGCGTCGGGCGGAGAAAGAGAAGCCAGCCCAATAACACAGCAGTTCACCACGTCGGCTCTGGAGACGTCCGAGCCCGCAGGTGCGTCTTCTACTCCTCTCTTTCTCTCATCCGCCCCTTTGGAAACCCCACTTCTTGGCGCCGAAACCCTAGTGTCTGCCCACCTTCCATTCGGCGCCCCTGTCGAGGTCTATCCAAACCCTCTGTTACAGACGCAGTTCCATACTCCCCTGCCTGCAGTTTCCAAGTCATTCGAGACTTTTGCAAAAGTCTCCAACGCCTTCTCCTTCCCGGTATCCTCCGTCCTTACCCCCAGAGTTCGGTGTTTTCTGTTACAACTTTTGTGGCCACAGTAAGTCTTGGCCAACCTTCTCCTATCCCCGCTCCCTCAGTTATTCCGACAATACCCACCATGGGGACGGCTCCTCCTGAACCTAGCATCCCGGCTTCGGCCGCGCAAACCCCAGAGCCCCCCATGGTCCCTGCAGTCACTGCTGTTGTCACCCAACCTCTCCCAGAAACGCCTGTCCAATCAAGCCCTCAGCGGGCTCTGTTCCCCCTTACCCCATTCTTTGGAATACAGGAGCCTGAGCCTGAGGAGCTAGATTTTTACGAAGAAGGACCAATGGCTGAGAGCATCCGTAAGGCCCAACAGAACTCCTCAGCCTGGCTCAAAGGCCAGAAAAGGAAAAGCGCGCAGGCGCTGGCCCGGCCAGAAAAGAGGGTAGTCTTTGACCCTCAAAATATGCAACTCCACCGGATGGAAAAGGCGCCCAAGGTACAGAAGCCGTTGAATGAAATGACACCGACGGATTACTCCTATCGACAAACGGTGGAGGATCTGAAGACTGCTGACCCCGCGGAGAAAGCGGGGAATATTCATGTTGAGGCGACGTCCCTCTACCTCCAGGTGGACCATTTCAGGGATCGCTGCTACGACGCTGAGGCCAAAAATACGCAACTTGAAGAAACCCTAGCACTCACGCGAGGGCAGCTCGAGGACGAGCAGTCAAAAGTAAAACAGTTGCAGCAGCAAGTGATTGACCTGGAGCAGGAACTGAAGGACACCAAGAAGGATTATGAGGAGCGCCTCAGGATTCAGGGAGAGGCCAAGGACCAGCTGCAAGTGTTGGATGCTGAGATCCAGCAGCTTCGGACTAAATTGGATAGTAGGCCAGAGCCCACGACGACCCTGTCAAAAGACCGTATCAAGGAGGCACACAATCACTTCCTGTCCAAGTTCAGGAATAGGGCGCGCCGGGCAGCCGCAGTCCTGGCGTTCATCTGGGACGCCAAACAAACAGTTTCCCACGACGCTTCCATCGTAGAAGATGCCGAGGCAGAGGTTGACGAATGGCTGGAACTGGCCATGAAGGCGCGAGCCCTGGATAGGTCGGTCAAGCTTGCCCCTATGTCTGACCTGGCTCGGTCATGGGCGGCCGCAGATACAACTCTCAGATCTTTCTTCAAGAAGGCCAAGGCAGCCCGAAAGGCCCGAGATCTCATGGACATGCTTGAAAGAGAGAGGAAGATTGCTCTCATGTATTTCGAGACTCTGGCCCAAAACGGTTTCCCGGGCTTCACCGATGAGGAGGACCGTCTCCTAAAAGAAGAGGAACTGCAATTAGTGTGGGACTCCTTCGAAAACGATACTTTGGAAATTGACAGTTGGGAGGAGCCCATTACTGAACTTCAGGTGATGCAGTATACCGCCAGATTTGCGATAATGGAAGCCTGTCTCGTGGACCTCAGTGAGAGGTTCAATTTTGCTGAAGTCCGCCATTTAGAAAGATTCGGGTACCTAGTCCGAGAGCTCCAGAAGCGTAACGCAATGCATGAGGACAACTGGGCCTTGGTCCAAGCGACCTATGACCGCATCCAGGCGGAGCTCGCGCCACCCGAGCCTCCTCAGCAGCAGGAAGATACCCAGGCGCAAGGAGAGATCCAAGCGCAAGAGGGAATCGGGGCGCAGGGAGAAGACTTGGCGCAGGGCGAGATTCATACAGTGGAGGTTCCCACTCACCAAGAGGGCCAAGGCGAGAACCTTGGGCCCCAATGGGATAAGGGTCAAGCGCCTCAAAATGAAAAGGATAGGGCACAAGAAGAAATCAAAGCGCAAGAAGGAGATGAGGCGCATGAAGAGGTTCATGCTGAGGAACAGGTTGACACTCAAGAAGAAGGCCAGGATGAAAACCTTGAACAAGACGCAGGCCAGGACCCTCAAAATGAGGAGGATGAGCCCCTAGATGAGGTGCCAGGCCGGGATGAAGAGCAGCACAACGAAATTCATGAGGGAGAAGAGTCGGGAGAAGAGTCCGCTGCTACCAGCGAGCAATCGGAGAGCGATAACGATGATGACTCTGAGCCCAATGGATAAGGCCTGGGGTTTCGACATTGAGGCGAGCTCAATTTCCCCGCGAGCCGCCAGAGATGTTGTCACTTCTGCAACATGGTGTACATTAGCCTTTCCAGTAATTTTTGCTCCTTAGAAACTCTGTTCTCTTTACTCCAATGTTTTTCTCTTTCTCCTAAGTTTTCTGCCAAACCCTTGCTACGGAACGCTGAAGCGAGTGTGCGATTTTTTGTGTACTGACTTTGCAGGAAAATTCCCCTTCCGATGGCAATGGAGTTTTGTACCAAGTACCCTGAAGCATTTTCAACCTCGAGGACCAAGGAAGAGCACCGCTTCGGCATTTGAGGACAGAGCAGAGTGCGCCCAGGCCGGGCGCACCTCAAGGAGCGCCCCGGTCGGGCGCACGGCAGAGTGCGCCCAAGTCGGGCGCACAAGGAGAGTGCGCCCAGGCCGGGCGCACAGGAGGAAGTGCGCCCAAGTCGGGCGCACAGTATGGAGTGCGCCAGGCTGTTTCATGACACCTCACAGCGCCCTGTCCGTTGACTCTTTTGACCTTTGTGCCGGTTTCTCCCGAAAGCACTCCACATCAGCAATCTGAAGGGCATCCTTATCCGACCAGGCGCAGCCATTCTGAGAAGCTTCCAGACTGGACGTTCCGGGAATTCAAGCATATCTTCCACGGAAGCGGTCCCCACGAGTGAGGAGGCAGCGCCAACGAGCCGAGTCTGTCAGGGCATTGAAGGGGTTCAACGGCATTTCTGAGGAGTCACCAGTCCCTGCCATGCCTGGTTAATACTTTGTGACTGTACTTCCTTGTAATCCTTATCTTGGCTTCCACCGCCATATTTTGTTAATCAGCATTTATTGCTCAAGCGGCAAAATTCTCTATATAAGCCCGCTCTTTTATTGTAAAATGGATGGATGTTTGCTAGAGGCTAAATGAAAACCTGAATTCTGCTATCAATACAGCTGATGTTTGGCTCTAAACCTGGACTTCTATTTTCATGTGTATGTCTTCTATTGCTTGTCTTCTATCATTCCATGCTTTAACTGTAAACTTGAATTCTATTATCTGGATTTAGTTTCTGATAAGGTAGGAACTCTGGAGTAGCCCTGGAGATTATGCATGCTAGATGTTCTGGTTTAATTTCTGTTAGTTGTCTGTATTTGAGGGCTATTTAGTTCAGAATGCAATAGAGTTATCGTGTTGTTAGTCCATCACCCCTGTTCTATCTGGCCTGTGGCCATATTTCCCATCCCTTTTAGTCATTTACTATTTCTTTCAGTTCCTTAATCTCAAAACCCCCAGTTAGAATAGCAAGGGAACCAGCCCCTCTCTGGAGATCGGCACGGGAGGCATTTCTTCCTCTCGGCCTTTCAATGTTGGCCGGGTCTAAGGCGCACTAAATAACCAAATCCTTACCATAGGCAGATCTCTGACCAACAAGAACACCACCTCTGCCAACTTTTGCAGGGTTTTTATTTAGAACTATCAAAATTGTTGAGAATATTACATTATTTGGTACATGCTAATGTACCCTCATGGTACAACCTTGTAAATATTAGATTAGGGTTGTGTCCTAGATTAGAGTGTGAGTAAATATTTTATGTAATGTAATAATGTGTAGGAAATGCACAAGTGTCATGTAAATGAGTGTGCAAGTGTTATGTGTGTAAATGTGCACAAGTGTCTCATATGTAAGTGTGCACATGTGTTCTTAGATTAGGAAGTATTATGTGAAGAGTCATGTCCAAGTGTGCATACAAGATAGAGTCGTGTATGTAAGTGTCAAGTAGAGAAGCCAAGAGTCATGAGACTTGGCATAAGGAAAGGAAGAGTTAAGTAACCAAAGAGTCATCCTACAATGGCTATATATTACTCCATATAGAGGCATAGAGTGATATAGCGAACATAGCCTACATTGTCTACATAGAGAGCATTGTGATTATCATTGTATGAGAGTTTTATGATACATTTGTAAGAAAAAGAGAAATAGTACAGATTGCATACATTTGTAACAGAAAGAGAAGTAATACAGATTGCATACATTTTGTAATAGAAAGAGGAGTAATACAGAAAGAGGAGTTTTACCATAAGTCTATCAGTCTTACATGTATCTTCAAATCCTGTAATCAGGTTGCTAGCACATCTTTTTCCACACCTGAGGCTTCCCACGATGAGGACCATGCCTATAAACATTTTGCAAGAAGGAAACATTATGAATCCAAAGTTATGTGTGATTTTAAGATTTCTTTTTCAAAATTCTATTATTCCTTTCAAGCAACAAATTCCAACAAACAATGGTAGGACCAATCCTCAACAGAATGTTTAATGCTTTATAGCTATGAAACAATTTATCCAACATTTCATCAATTCTTCTAATATTGATGGAGCAATCCAATATGTTCTTATGTTTTTAAAAAAGTATCCCCAAATGAATAAATGAATTTAATAGCAGTTTGGCAACTAAATCAAATACATGACTATTTCTTGCGCAACAAATGAACGAATTAATCATGACATGGGACGATTTGAGGGACTTAAGCTTGGTAATGGCATGATTGACCAAAGCAAAGGGCATAAAGGATGCCCGTAACAATATTTAAGGCCAAAGAGAAATTAAAAAACAAAATCATGACTGTGGACTGATCAATGTAAAGCTAAAAAATAACAACCATATCAAGCAAATAATTTAAATCATGAATGTCACCCCATGTTACAATTTTTTTTGCCACATTTCAAGGTGCCATTTGGGTTTCAACACGGAAAATGGGTGCGGTCAAAGTCTTCCGTTCCAATGAATACTCATTGACTGATTTGGCTTGGCGAAGATGCACTTACTGATTAAAACAATCTGTTTGCTGTGTATGCTAGAAAGGCATGGGTCTACCTGGGTTCTAATCAGCCCGTGCCTTTGGGCAGGGTGGTTAGGTTCCAGCTAAGCTGTGCCTGGCCAAAAAGTCAACTGGGCATTGCCTGCAACATGATCTCTCATGTGGTGTGGTTGGGCTTCGCTCAGGCCACAGCTTCTTTGCAATATTAGATATGTAGAGATCTTAGGTTTTTGGGTTGAAACAAAAAACAAAGGGTCAAATTTGGGGGTATATTACATGCATGCTCCCTGTATAAAATAATTCAACCAATTTGAAGACATGATATTGCAATTCTAAACTAGACAGGTGCCTTTTGTGTATGGTAGATGCACCAAAGTACTGAAGTATAGCAAAAAATAATAATAAAAGCCTTTTTTTGTGAGCACCAAAGTACTGAAGTATAGCCAAACTGAAAATAATCTAATATATTATTCCTTTTGGCAAGAATTTGGTATATTACAAACTTATGATTGTTACTTTGTGGATACAGCATGACATTAACACATGTTGACTTGTTAATGAAATTTGCCTAGGTCACACCCATAGTAGCAAAACTTGGACTCGACTCGGTCTCGAAAAGTTCGACTCGGGTGTCGGACTCGATCGAGTCCAGAAAAAAAAGGAGTTAGAGCCTTGCCGAGCCCACTCTAACTCCTTTTTTCCTGGATTCGATCGAGTCCAGCCGAGTCCCGAGTCGAGTCCTAGTCCGTTGTGGAGTCTCGAGTCCCAATGTCGGGACTCGGCTGGCCAAAAAAATGGAAGTTAAAAAGAAAAAAGAAAAATTACGTCTAGGGTGGTTAAGTGTTGATGATGCTCCACGCCTTGAGCATCCACGTTGGCCAGTGCGCAATCACGAACAAGACGTTGAAATCTTTGTTTATTATATTAATGAGCGAATGTGCAATTTTGCTTCTCAAACCTTTAGAATGCTTTATCCCTTAATTATAATTTATTTTAATACAAATATATCTTTTGCTGATGGATACATCATTCGCGTCTTGTTTGGGAATGGAAACCGCTTCAAAATGCACGTATGCATGTCCTGTGGGGTGTGGCGATTCGAGCGGAGAATGGCATGATTTTTGGAGGCGTTCGATCAAGGAAGGCTTGAGGCCGCCAGTGTTGAGACCTCTTCTAAAAATTCGTCACGTAGTTCTTGCACCTTCATTTTCTTCCATTGTAGCCAATACACACCACCACGTCGCAATGGAAAAAAAAATTAAAAGTGATAATTTATTTCGCTCTGAAACCCTCGACCGCCAATGAAACAATTGCTACACACGAAGCTCCCCCAGAATAATGAATGTCGCTTCTACCTTGAATTTTGGTAAGCAGTTTTCAAAAACGGCTTCCCATTCTAAAACCGGAAAAAAGGCTAGGATTAAATATTAGCTTTAATACTATTTGAAGAATTTTATTTTCAATTTTTTTTCTCAGGAACCTTTTAATAAAAGTAAACTTAATAGATCCCAACCAACCATCCAGGAAATCGAATCTAGACAGTCCACCAATTATTTTTAAACATGGTATTTGAATATTTTATTTATTAAACATGGTGGACTAAGTTAGGGTGATTCCGTCCCATGGTTTCTCTATTAAATATGGTATATAAATTTATTTTAATGAAACATGGTGGACTAAGTTAGGGTGATTCCGTCATAAGTAAAGTTTATTATTATTTAATGTTTTGCAAAATGTTATTAATGTTTTTTAACTTTATATATTAAGTTTTATTTTATCATTATATTATTTATTTATAATTTTATAAACCAAAGAGGTCATGTCTGCAAAGGTCATAGTCTATTTTGAATCCTCTGAGTGCACGCCAGATTGACAACGATGGTATGGATCTCGAGCGATCGGTGGTCCTCTTCATGTCGGGTTATAACATACTGAGGTGGTATAGGCTTGTTGGGGGCAGCCCCTGCCGTTTGAACCTTGCATTTGGCAGTTACTAAAAATAGTGTGGATGTAACCAACTCCTTATGTATCCAAAAAAAAAATTATAAAACAAAATTATTAGCTTGCTATTAGAATATGGTCCTTCCTCTTGTTAATTTCTTATTTGTATAATGTTGAATGTTGAGTAAGTGTGTTAGAATATACTAATAAGTAATATGCATTAAAAAACTTATTTTTTTAATAAAAATTTGTATTCTTTTCATTTTTTATTTTTTCCAAGTTTTTACCGAGTCTTGCCAAGTTGTTTTGCCGAGTCCTGAGTCCGACTCCCGTGTCGAACTTTCCGAGACCGAGTCGAGTCCGAGTTTTGCTACTATGGGTGTGACCTAGGCAAATTTCATTAACAAGTCAACGTGTGTTAATGTCATGCTGTATCCACGAAGTACCAATCATAAGTTTGTAATATACCAAATTCTTGCTACTATGGTTCTTAATAATGTTTGCTTATTATATGACATGTGGCCTATAAAGTATTTTCATCCTCTGAGAGACTAAGGTGGTGGCATTAATAATGCTGCTGCTTAAAACTGGTTTGGTGAATGCACACTTAGTTCATTAATCAACTATTAATTTACGAAAAACATTGAAGCAAAGCGTGAAATGAATTAAACATGGTTCTGTAAGTGATAGTGCTGATAAACTAAAGCAATTGACTGATGAGAAAATTATTTTATTTAATTTTTAAGTTCCCTTTTTAGCCGAGGAAAATCTTGTATCAGTTCATTTATATCTTCAGTGTTTGCAAAATGATATACATTAATATGTGAATGATGTGTGTTTATAAACATTTGACTGTATACTGCCACTAAAACTGACACCTTGTCAGAAAGGCAAGAATACGAGACAGCCAGCACAGTCAACTTGTTATACAGACCTATTAGCATAGCCTCTGCATTACTGAACGTCACAGATAATAGATGAGAATCTGAGATTGAGTGCTATATCCAGCTACACACATTAATACAAAAATTAATGTTATGGTGAATCAGGCAGTGACCGCTTCTGGCATTGGTCTCTATGTGCACTTAGTATCAAAAATCTGAAACTGCATTTTGATATCCAGCAAGTCATTCAAGTGTTGTAAATATAAATCCAGCAAGCCTACAGATTGTTTGCCATAGAATTACCAAGGATCTTGTTAGTATTTTCTAAAGTTAACCGCCCATCTAAGTTACTAGGTTTGTGTTCATGTTTGAGTTTGAAAAGGATAAAAATTGAAAAAAATTGTCACTAAAAAAATCAGCCATTTAATTTGCCATGAAGTTCAAAAAAGAGAAATAAATATTTTTAGTGATGTTCATTGAATTGTTTGTATAAAGTAGAAAATCCCCTAGGTTCAGACATTTTCAATAAAATTTGTTCAATCTGGGAACATTGCTCTTCATTATGAAATTGGTACATAAAATCCTTCTGCAGATTGCCATTATGTTTCTGACACCAAAGAAGTGTGTCTCAAGGAAAATGAAGGTGGTAAATTCAAGTGCCTACATCTTACTGCTTCTCTCTGCCCTATTAGTTAATGTCTAGTGCATGACAATGTTTTGGCCTCATCTGACATGCCAATAGACTTCAAGGTGGAGGTCTGACATGTTTAGTCTTCTCAGAGATTGAGGTGAGGCACTACTCAATAGAAATTATAAAGCAGGATCTCGATGACCCATTAAATTTCATTTCAGAATCTTATTCGATTCAGAATGTTCATAACACTTACGCTCCCACTATTTGTAATATTCTGTCCAGGAAAATATTCCCAAAAACTTGGAAGGCCTCTTTTAAATTGGATATTTCTCTGCTGAGAGCTGATGCCACTATGAAAATCATAAAGTCAGCATTCGATTATTGCTTCGATAGAGGCAGGAAAGCTAATTAGTCTATTCAGATACAAAATTTTTGTTTCACATAAGGCTTTCTTGCCTGTTTCTTTAGCTTTGCAAAGCTGCAGTAGTCTACCATTTAAAATTGATGTCTTGACTCTTGCAAACTCTTGAATAATGTTGTTTGGACCAAAGCTGTAATACTATCATGAAATGGATTGAGGAATGACTTGGCAATGAACATTAAGAGGTTGCTTGGCAGTTGGAAAATATCAGAAAACAGCTTGGTAAAGAATTAACTGCTGACCCAAAGCACCTAACGTGGAGAACTAGGAAATTTTGTAATTACTTTGAAAATCTGCAATAACTTGAGCAAAAGTAGTTAACTCTGCTCATTTTCTTAGAGAGTAGACTTAATCTTGGGAGTACACAGTGGGAAGTGTATTTTGACTAGGGAAGAAAAGTTTGAAGATTGAGTTTCTAGTTTATGAATGGCAGTATGAAGATCCTGCAAAAAAACAGCTTTGCAGATAAACAAACAGGTAAGAAAGGTTGCATTTGATGTTTATGTTTGTTTTAATATATTGCTTACCTCCAAAAGTATCTTGTCCCTTCCTGTAAGCTTCAAAGCATTGTCTTTCAGGCATGAAAACAAGTTTGACACATGGAAATGATGGTTTTTTGTCACAAATAGGACAATTGTATTAATATGATCAGACTATATTTGAATTAATTTTGCATATCATCTCCTTAATCTATCTTATAGTGTCTTAATACAGCTTGTTAGTTCATGAAAGAACAGTCATTGAAAAGTCCATCTTGGTGTGGATATAATACCAATCTTATATTAGTTATGAAACCACATTTTTCTATTAGTGGAATTTTAGTAATGGAATTGGAGTTGGAAACTAAATAAGCTGCATGAGGAACATGTTTGAGAATTCCTTTATAGAATTTCAAGACACCATTATCAAAAAATTGATATGAATGTTTTATACATGCATATGATCTGCTTGCTACATAGGTATCATAATTGAGTAGTGAATGTGTTCATTCTTTTCATTGTCCAGTGTGGTCTGAAAGTAGTATAGTTTTCATTGTCTGCAATGCATATTTAGTCTGACGTAGCTATTACTTTATGGAGTATAATCATTTAAGGCCACCAGATCTAATGCTTTTGTAAAATTTGCTCTTAAACAGAGAGTGCAGCCGAGGGTCATTCCAGAGTCCGTTACAAAGTAGTGGAATTTCCTGTTAGTATATCTTCGCTAAAGCCTCCAGTAGATAAACCAAATCCTAAACAAGGCATTGGTAAGTATTTGATCGATTTATCATGATTATTCAAAAACTAACATCAATATATGATGCGATTAAAGTTGATATTTCACATTTTACTGGTGCATCTCTTGTTTTAACAGGTTTGTTAGCTTGGAGTAAAGATAGCCAATATTTGCTCACTCGCAATGACAATATGCCAACAGCACTTTGGATCTGGGATATTTGTCACCTGGAACTTGCTGCACTTTTGATACAGAAAGATCCTATTCGTGCAGCTGCCTGGGATCCCATTTATCCTCGTGTGGCTCTTTGTACAGGAAGTTCACATCTGTACATGTGGACACCATCTGGTGCCTGTTGTGTAAATGTTCCTCTACCTCAGTTTCTTGTTTCAGATTTAAAATGGAACCCAGATGGAACTTCTTTGCTTCTTAAGGATCGTGAATCATTTTGCTGTACTTTTGTGCCCATGCTTCCAGATTTCAATGATGATGAAAGTAGTGAAGAATAAGTACTGCACATCCATCACCTCAATGTAATTTTACCAATTGTTGACATCATATTCTGATGTATGCTACATTCGTTTAAATTGTTCCAACTTTTGGAGTTGTGTTTTGGTTGTATGCTACATACATCATTGTTACTTTGTTTACCACTCATGAATCATCAAAAATTGTAACTATGAAATTTCAGTCCTATGTTTCAGATGTCACATCAGAGAAAATATATGGTTATAGTCGGTTATGGAATTCGCTTGTTGGCTTGGAGTTCATATGAAGGGCCTAAGAAAAGACAACATTTCAAAATTTTGGAAATTAACTGCCCATAGGAAAACTAAATTAAATGATGGGACTGCAATTAATATTCTAAAAATATAGTTGCTTAAATTTGTCATCTGTAATTAGTAAATTACAGTGCAGAACAAATTTGTCTTGTGTGTACATATAGCATTCAAAATTCAAAATAATCAGTTTGTTGAGGTGAGTTCAGTGGTTGAGACAGGTTGTCTTTCATGTAGAAGGCTTAGGTTCAAGTCTTGGCATGCATACACAAACACCCTGTGTTTGACTAGTGGGTACTTCACCCCCATGAGTTGTCTTGGCCTCCCTATAAACTGAAATCTCTAGGGGTCCCTTCAAAAAAGATCAAGCATAAATTCATGATGAAAATGGCATTCTGGGCTGACTGGCAAGAATGGGCCGTTTGCCAGGGTGAGGATCCGGGATCAAGTTGTGCCAGGAGGCCCCAGGTGCATGTGTTGGGGTCGCTTCTGCCCTCAGGGCCATCTTGCATCAGGTCTAGGGTCAATTTGTATAGGTTAGCGAGATATATATATATATATATATATATATATATATATATATATATATATATTGCATCATGAAAATAATTAAACAAATATGCATGACCAATACAAGTTTCGTAGATTTAGCACCAATTTTATAAATGCTCCAATAGTTGAGATATAGATGTTAAGAGCAAATGTATATGAAGAAATGCAAATACAATAAAAAAGAGTCCATCTTGTTCTACTTAAATAATCGCTCAAAAATTTAATAGCCTGTATATATTAACCTATTACATATTAGAATTATGTGTATTGATTCTATGTGTATTGATTCTGAATTCTTATGAGCACTTGGCTTTTATTGTGCAATTTAAGCACCATAATTGTGTGTGATATTGATGTTCATGGTGTTTAAACAATAATATTATAAGACCAATTCAAAGCCAACGTGGCCATAGTTGAATACAGTTGTACAAAACTCATACGACCTGAGTAGGCAGTCTTTTAGCTTATTACTTTTAATATGTTCCTTGCAATGTTATGTTATTGGCAGCAGTATCGTTATTTGATCTGTTTTCGCTTTGATTTAGGATGAAAAATTTGAAATATGATCGCAGATAATAGTAGACATTTATTTTATTTCTTTTTTGAAAATACATTGGCAACCCATGCTCAAATTCTTAATACTACAAACAATGTAATAAAAATAATTAAAAGAAACTAAAATATAATAATACTCTTTTTTTAATGTTGCAGAGACATCTACAAACCGTAGCCCATTGGGTGAAGACCACATTGTATGCAAGCAATCATTGATAAGGTAAAAGTTGGTCATTTACAAAATATTTCAAACCAACCTACATATTGCACCCAAAAATATGCTGCATGTTGTGTACAAGCCTTTTTTATATTGTTTATGATTGGAATGCACCGTATAAGTATTTTACAAATAAACAAACCTAAAGAAAGACATTTTTATCTAGGGGATGCATGGCTTTCCATATTTTAGAAGGACGACTCATTGGTATTTAAAAAAAAAAAACATTTTTTTGAAAGAACAAAAGAAACATAATTAAATGGAAGGAGTTCAAGTAGTCATATGTCAAGAGACCATGGTTTGAATCTTGTCAGGTGATAAATACACAATTGTCAATTGTCGTCATAATGCACACAATTGTCAATTGCAGTCATAATGTAATATGAACGGGGCTTATTTCAATCCCATGTGACCAATTAAAAGAGGAGAAAAGTGAAACATAATTTGATGTTTTGAAGGTTTCTCTTATTGAATTATCATTATCATAATATAAAATTTAAATTAAAAATGTTAATAAATATGAAACACCAAACTATTTAGAGTAGTTTCAAATGTAATTTTGAAAGAACCATTCCATAATAAAAACAATTCAACCCAATCAAGGAGTGCCAAGAAGGAATAATAGAATTTCTAAAATAAATTTCAAAATCATATTAAATTTTAGAATTGTATTGTTCCTCTCTTGTAGAATGTTTGTAGTCATTACGCCGAGAGGCATTCCTACAATGACAGACAGGGGGTGGGAGGCAAAGAGGTCATACATGTCACACCGCAAACATTTTTTGTTTTTTATTAAAAAATCGACATTAACAAAAAAATAAATACTAGCTTAGATATAAAGGATATATATCTAAAAACGTCGGGAGTTATCAATCTCGAGCCGTCTATCTCA
Source organism: Wollemia nobilis (assembly GCA_028583015.1). Lineage (NCBI taxonomy): Eukaryota > Viridiplantae > Streptophyta > Pinopsida > Araucariales > Araucariaceae > Wollemia > Wollemia nobilis. The sequence continues at coordinate 9,123 of JAQPPZ010003836.1, read as the reverse complement.
TTTCTTGGGGGTGTGATCTCCAAGATAGGCACCTCGGGATTGATATCTCTCGGCGTTTTTAGATATATATCCTTTATATCTAAGCTAGTGGTACTTATCATGATATCTCTTAGATATGAAAAAGAGGTGTTGACTTTTTGGTTATAGGATTTGAATAAACATGCAAGGGATATAAATGACAATAAAGTTAAACATAAAGGATATGCGTTAATATGTGGCAAGATGCAAATATCCAAAAGTGGGTTCATTACAATTATTGATGGTGCTTTTTAAGGATATTTAGAAAGAGAGGATGAAGATGGTATTTTTTTGGAATAATGAAAGTAAAATTCCTCTCACCTACTTACACGCACATAAACTTCAATTACAACCATGCAAAATTTTTTTGGGCACTTACAAGGATGAAGATTATAAGTGAAAAAGGCATGAAAAAACCATGGCATGTTCTAAGATTATAGAGACAAATAGTTGTTGATAACACATCATCAAATCTAATGACCAATTGAGTGCACCAGTTGCTATATATATATGTGTGTGTGTAATGGGCCCCACTCATATTACATCTTGATCACAATGGTAGTACAACAACTTTGACAATCATAAATTTGGAGTTGGGTCTCCTCCTTAACAGTAAAGGATTTAATTTACCTAGTTAAACTTATGTCATTTGATACATATATTTTAAATAAGTTAGATATACAACTTTTTAATATTAACTAAAATATGATTAAATCACATTAGCAGAATTTTATTGGAAAATAAAAAAGGTTTATAATAAAGTTGCAAGCTTATTGCAGTGGTAAGGGATTTGGCCTCTCTTTGAGAAGTCCAAGGTTCAAACCCCACTCAATATGAGGGGACTCGGACCCCTCATAAAAACTTGTGTAAATTTATTGAAAAACAAATTTTATAATAAAATACTTTTTCAGGATTGCATGGTATAATGTCATGTCTTTATCATATTTATACCAAATAAAATCGTAAAAAAAAATAAACATGTAAAGTTATTGTATATAAAAAATAAAGTAAAAAGGATTATAAGTTCAAATTGAATTAGGCTTCAGTTAAGGCCATGACCAACCTTTGTATATTATTTTTTGTATGTCTTATAGGCCCTTGTACACCTTGTATAGGTGAATTTATTATAATATTTTATTATTTGACCTAAAGTTTGGGTCCTTATCTTTTTAGGGCTTCTTGATAAAAAGCTCTAGGAGAACTTGATTTGCGAGGATTTTGATAAAAATCAACAAATTCATTCTAGGAGAAACAATCGACAATATGTTCTCTTTATCTCTTGAAAATCTCATTTCAAATATTTTTTGCCTTGTCTAACCAAATGGATGCTCTAATTATCAAATTAAGTTTCTTGGGGTCTATCATGTCTCATTTTTCTTTTATGGTGAAAAATATTTCTCCTTCCCTAGAGTTGTTTTTCTAGATACAACTTATATGAGAGGACAATTTGCATAAATGTCGAGGAAAGAAGAAAAACATCATTCTTTTGGCTAACCCGTCTATCAAATAAATCATGGTAATATTTTTGTGCATTACAAAGGCCTTTGAGCCGCTTGACAAAGTTGCTAAAAATGGTCCAACAAGATTTTTGCTATATTGGTGTGAGAGGATGGGTTGATTGCCTATGTACGAGAAACAAGTTGTGTAGGGCAAACTGAAGTACATACAAATGAATTGATAAGATTTCTAGATTCTTTGAGAATTTTTGTAGGCTTTCTTCATTTTGCCTCTAGCTACTCCTTTTGCAGATTCAAAAAAATCCCTTTTTTCAATTTTCTAAATTAGCAAAAGGGGAATATCAGGTTATGATGAATTTGAATGGTGCAAAAGGAAAAACATATGTGAGGCATGTGCTCACTAGACCCACCCCAAAGGTCTTATGCCCAAAGGTGGGGAGGTAATAGTCTATGTGCCACCTTCTACATAACCTTAATGAAGGTCACGTTTGCCATTTTCTAGCTTGCAAGGCTATTCCCACCAAAGGGTAAGGGTTTGGCTCCCACGAGCCCTTTTAGTGCAAACTTCTAATGGTAAGACACCAAGCACCAAACCATTTAATGCAAGTCCTTTATTTAGATGGAAGTTGACAAACTCTCGTATTGGCATGGGCACTAGCCTTAATGGCTAGCATACACCTTGTTAAAGCACTTCCTCTTGGAGATACAAGGTTCAAACCTTATGGCTAGTTTTTTTTAAGGAAATTGATGATGTGGTAATGAAACGCCAACATGATGACATGGCAATGAATAATTTTTAGTATAAAAAGGAGGTCAATTGATCATATTCCACCATATCATATCTCATTCCTCATCAACACTAAAACAATCAATAGTAGAAGTGACCTAACACGTATTTCAAAGCACATCAGAAGGTAACACGTGACATATCCTAGTCTATTAAAATTTTATCTAATGGCTTACATAGTCAGCATCCTAGTGGCACCCCTTACAAAGGTTGGTGACATGTGATAGTAGTATATTCATGAAAACCTTGTACAACGAGCATTCGGTTGGTGTTGTTCTAGCCAATTAGACATCGACACATGACACCCCTGTTTGCTATAGGCACAAGTTCAATTTTTGAAATTTTCAAATATTTTCAAGGCCTTTTTTGTGTTTTTGATGGTAAACATATAGAGACTATAACTCATGTATATGAAAGTGTTTTTAGTCATTTTTTCAAACTTTACACATTGGTAGTTTTGTTTATAGTCATAAATACATGTAGGATTTTGGTAGAAAAGTTATGGATCAATATGTGCCCTTATTCAATGGTCCAAACTATGCCATATGTAAAATCAAGATTGAGACTTTGTTCCAAAGTAAGGGACTCCTTGAACGTGTGAATGAGGACCAACAAGAAATATACCATGCGAAAAAATAAGCAATTGTTCAAGGATAATAAGTATGAGGCTCTTAGTATTATAGCTATTCATGTTGATAAGATCTATGAAACTCATATCGATATCATATTAGATACAAAAATGTTATCTAATAAATTTTAGGACTTGTGTGACCACATTGATTCTACCCATATTAGTAGATTAGAGGTAAACATTGCTACATGGATGCTTTTGATGTTATGGATGAATACATTAGTTGGTTCAATAAGTTGGAAGATGACATCTAAATTACAAGGGGTGTGAGTATGGAGGAGAAAGAGAAGGAAGCTAATAGTGGGAAGGACATTGATCTCAATATTATGTTGAATAATATATCTAAGCCATATAAGACCATTACCATTGTGTTTAAAATGCGTTAGGTATACTTTCCTACATCTCATCCCCCTTTTCTCAATGATGTGTTAAAGTATATTTTTAATCATAGGCTCATAGGGAAAGACATAAGGGTTATTCAGTAGAGGTCATCCAAATAGAAATTGAGAAGAAGTCTAAAGCAGAGTGATATGAAAGGTAAGAATAATTTTAAGAAACTTGTTTGTAGGTTTTATAAAAAGGAAGGGCACAAGGCCAAATTTTATAAGATTTATATCAAGAAGTTTGAAGAGACAACCAAATAGGGGGTGTTGATGATACTCTCTTCCATGCTCATGTAGTTGTTCATTTAGCATATTGGTCATCCACTTCTTTTGATGAGTGGATTGTAGATTCAAGGGCAAATCAACACATGTCCAAGCATCGTCACCTTTGAATGACTATAGCATATAACATTCTAGAAAGTATGTTGTCATTGGTGATGATTATTCCTTACGTGTGGCTAAATGTGGTGAACTTAGTATTGGTTCCTCTTCCTTCGATGTAGTTAATGTACCCAGTGTGGGCCCAATATCTTGTCTATATATCATATCACTCATAAAAATAATAATGTAGAATCTATCTTGATCAATAGGTCATCAAGAATATTGATGATGGCTTCAATATAGTTGCCTTCGACTATTGTTATGAGGTAGATCTAATGTATAATTTTGGTGAGTGACCTACTACATCTTCTCCACCCTCACAAAAGAGAGATTTTGTGACCATGGTAGAATATACAAATGATGCTATTTGAAGATGGCATCACAAAATTAGACATCTTAGTTATGGGTCATTTAGGTATATGAGTTGCCATAAATTGGCTATAGGGATTTGTACCATCTCTCTCCAGAATTATGTTTGAGAGGGATGTGTCTATGGGAAGCTACATCAAGAATAATTTCTAAAAACAACTATGATATGTGTTACACAACCCGTAGAGCTCATTCAAAGTAATGGTTGTGGACCCACGGGTACTTCATTCCTCTCAATAATAGGTATTTTTTCCTTTTTATTGATAACTTATATTGACATGTTTTGCTATATACTATACATACCAAGGAGGAGGATTTTATGAAGTTCAAGGACTTCAAGGCACTAGTAGAGAATTAACGTGTGCAAAAGATCAAGTGCCTCAAAATAGAATACTTTTCATGGTACTACCTTTTAGAGTACTATACATTATACCCTAAAGCAAAATGGAGTAGCAAAAAGGAATAACAAGGTGATTATGGAGATGGATCAAAGCATGCTTCATGCCAAAGGGATTGAGCCCAAATTCTAAGAAGTAATCACTTGTGTAGTATGTCTCTTATAAGGTTAACAAGTGAAGAGCTTGATGTGTCTTGATTTTATATCTTTAGGTCTACAACATAAGCTTACATACTCCAAACATCTTTAGGAGGCATCCAAGATTTGTAAGTGAATTTTTATGAAGTATTCGAATGCCTCTAAAGTATATTGTCTCTGTGATCCTCAAAGCATGAGATTATTATCTAGTGAGATGTGATTTTTGATGAGGCTCTTCTAGTAGCTCCTTTAGGCTTCCCTCCTGATATCTTGGCTAAAGACCCTTCTATATTTTTGACTATTTTGGCAACTTCTTTAGAGATTGTTATTGCAACTATTACCATTGTATCCTCTTCTTCACCTTCCAATGAAGCCCCTACAATTGTGCCTATTTATTTCCCCCTCTTAGAAAACACCATTTATAACACCTTCAATTTTAGATTGCAAAGATGATGAGCTTGATTTTTCTATGCCATGTGCCATGTGCCATAGTAATGGATGTTGAGGTAGGTGGTGAGTATTGTTAGATTTAATAATTCTCTCAAGTATTACATGAGGTGTAAAATTAAACACAAGCATATGAAATAGAATAGATTAGTGAAATATAAAGGTCAAGAATACAAAATAGGATGGTTGGGTTCCCAAGTTGAGCACCCACAATAATAGCTCACATAAGAATATTATACTTCACATTTATTAAATGGATCAATGGTTGGGGGAATTTATAGTAGATACCTTATCTCAATTACAAATACGATTACATTAACCAAGGTTGATATGAGACTCAAGGTTAATTCAAGTTACAAAACCTTTAATTAAAGGTTTAGTCAAGGTTAACAATCAAGTGGATTAACCAATCCCACAAAGGAGGAATACAATAATTTATTTCTAGGCTTACATCAAAGGTTGCCCAAAGGCTTACATCATCATAAGATTATTGTAGGCTTACATCAAAGGTTGCTTGAAGGTTTACATCATCATATATCAAGCTTAGCCAATAAGGTTAGAATGTCATATATAATAAATCCCATAATATGAGTATGGGGGCAATTAAATACATTAGAGATGCTACCATTTTACCCCATAATGAATGCTCAATTGAACCAAAGAATATTGAAACTACTAAGACTTTCACATCGTCTAGAAGACTATCAAGTCATAAAGTAGTGTGCCTTCATCGCCATATATAAGAATATTAACATGTTAATAAGTGAGCCTTGTTATCCATATAGAAGACTATTAAGATATCAAAAACGAGCCTCTATCTCCATATAAAAGACCATCAAATTCCCTATAATAAATATACTATCAAGTCCAAGATACTCCTACAATCACTTTTATGGCACTTTGGGCATGATTTGGATAAATTTTATCCACCAATTATGGAAATGAATGTTGCTACTTGTTGTTCACCAAAGTTATATGAAATAGATCAAACTCTCCTAGGATATGAACCTATGACTCGATCTTTAAATCCAAGATGTTGAGATTTTCATGAAAATATCTTCAACATGCAATATGGTGAGCACAATCTATCCTCTAATCTCAAAAATAAAAATATTTGAATCATCAAGCACAAGATAGGTTTCTATATAATTAACCTCCAATGTTAGAAATGGACCCATAGGAATAAGGTATACCATATGTTATCCATTCAAAACCTACTTCTCTCACATCCAAAAAAACCTCTACAAAACTAAAGTAAACTCTAAAAAATGTGATATATGTGGTCTAAGATGTTTTTACAAAATACCAAAGTTTACTATAGAACATAATGAAACAACTAAAATTATTATGAAGAGCTCAAAAATTATGTGTTTAGAAAAATAAACGAGCTCAAAATGATTTCATATGCAAAATTTATGGCCTTTGGAAGTTTTCCCTTCACACATTGACAAAACTATAAAATTTTAAAAAATTAAATTTTAAATAAATAAATATGAGAAATTAGAAGGCACCACATGTCATAATATCATCAAAATAAAAATTCTACTTGTTCTCTAGAATTGCTACAAATTGGGACAATTTTTGGGTAGGTAAACTATCTTCTTCACCTACTGATAAGACATGCACAACGAGAAATCTATATATGTATTTAAATAGGATTAGTCACCTCTTGTACATATATCAAGAAGTTGGTTCTAGGTGGCCACCTAGGTTCCATGTCATCCACCATACCAGCATAGGGATCCAAAAATAGATGGAACTAAGTGAAGGACATAAAGTTTCAACCTTGGACCTTTAATGTGTTAAACTTTGTTGGTTGTCAACCTAGACAAAGGGACCATAAACCATATACACATAAAGAGTTATATGCAATGGTCTCCTTGCTTTGTGAAAGTTACAAAAGCTTTACAATCATCTCTAGTTATACTTCATTTTTTCAAATCAACATATGCCACTCAATGTTAAATATAGGGTGTCATAGGTTTGAATGTCGAACCTCCCACATGTCAAATCTTCATGTCCAATTAGGTATCCAAAGATACACAACCAAAAAAATAAAAACCCATGGGAAAGGATACATATAATTGTGATTAACATCAAAATTGATAGCACAACCTATTTTGATAAGGAGGAAAAACTTTTGATAAATATTCCCTTCAGTTGCCCTATCATTTGTAGAGCGATGTATCCAATACACCATTAATGGCCATGAGTTGGTACACTCCAAGGAGGTATCCTCCATCAATTAAAAATATGGCTTTATGATATTCCATTATGGCATACTGCAAAGATAAAATATGTCCAAGGCACAAAACCTCTTATTCTAGTTGTCTATGGCAAGATAATTTCTTGAATGCAATTATCTATGGCAAAAGAGAGCAATGCACAATTCAAATCTATGTCATCTCAAATAACAAGTGACTACCACACTATCACACCATCACACATGATTGGAACTCAATTGAATCATGATTTTTGAACTACCAATACTCCTAATGGATCAAATCCAAAATCATATATGCACCTAAAAATTGGCATGTCTATCTTTTCATGCCCAATAAAACTATTATCATTGAGTTCTAAACTTGGGACCTCAAGCATGCTAGAATAAGGCTTGAGTGGATATGAAACCTTATTTAGGATGATTATCCTATTATTTCTATGTAAAATCATTAGAAACCCTTTCTTGAGCTTTGGTTTCAAACGTTGAGGCAATTGGAGATCCTCTCACTTATTCTCAAGCCTAGGGAAAACCATAATGAGAAGATACCATGTATTTTGGGTATAATTCTCTAATGAAGAATCATATGTGGAAGCTTGTTCATATTCTAGTAGGGAAGAACATTATTGGGTGCAAGTGGATCTACAAGATAAAGTACACCTCTAATAACTAGATTGAGAAGCACAAGGCATGCCTTGTGGCTAAGGGATTTTCTTAGAGGGAGTTGAGTATGTTGAGACATTTGATCCTGTTACTTGATGGATCTATTTGGATGATTATTTATATAATTGATTCATATATATGGAAGGTACATCAAATAGAAATGAAGCATGTCTTTCTTTATGGTGATATTTAGAAGGATATCCACATGTAGTAGCCTTCTTGTTTTGAGCTTGATGGTTCAACCCCTTTGGTGTGTCATTTGGCTAAGTCCTTGTATGGACTTAAGTAATCACCATGTATGGTATGAGAAGATACACTCCTTTCTTAATTATAAGTTCTAGTGATGTGAGGAAAAATATGATGTTTACATTGAATATCAATATGAGGAGACATTGGTGATTATGCTATATGTGGATAATTTTCTCATTATAGGCAACTCACCTTACTTGATTCACGACATGAAGTCATGACTTCATGACACATTTGAGATGATATGTTTGAGGATTTTACATTATTTATTATGTGTTTAGTTTGATTAGGCTTCATCATTATCTAATAGCCCAAGTATGCATTAGATCTTCTTTAGTGCTTTAGGATGGAGAAATGCAAAACCCACTTATACTTTATTTGCTTTTGGGTTGAAGATTTGATCTGTTACATCACTCCTCTAGTGGATGAAACTCTACATCAATCTCTTGTGGGATGTCTTCTTTACCTCACCCATAGTTTATCAGATACTACATTTGTCATCATCTATTGTTATAGATATATGTAGACACCTTAGGAGAGTCATTAGTCTATAGTCAAGAGGATACTTTGATAGATTAAAAGCACATATCATATGGAAACTCACTATTTTATTGATTCATCTCTAATTTTGATAGGTTTCTTAGATGTAAATTGGTTTGGAAACTTGGATGGATTATGTTCCACCACAAGACTGGTCTTCTATTTGGGATCTAGACCAATTTTTTGGTGTTGGAGGTGCTAGTCCACTTTTTCTTATTCTTCTATGAAAGTTGAATCTCACATTACCAATGATGTATACAACCATATATGATTTATGGTCATGATTTTAGAGTAGGTGAAAATTCCTTAGTAGTTCCCAATCACACTTCATTGTGATAACTACAACACCATCAAGCTTGTCTAAAATCCAATGTTTCATTAGTAAACCAAACACATTAAGATATGGATGCACTATATATGATGGATTCATGCTCATGGGATG